>JAKRYI020000113.1:0-44186 GCA_022379115.2 Bauhinia variegata | reverse complement strand
TTTGAGACCAACGAAGAGAGATTTGGTCCAAGAATCATCCACATGGACCAAGTTCGTCCATTTTGGTCCTTCTTCGTTTCGACAAGCTTCAAAGTTGACCGAAGCCAAATGTCAAGCATAGATTGATGTAATATGACACATTAAACCATGTGGAGAAGTTTGAGACCAACGAAGAGAGATTTGGTCCAAGAATCATCCACATGGACCAAGTTCGTCCATTTTGGTCCTTCTTCGTTTCGACAAGCTTCAAAGTTGACCGAAGCCAAATGTCAAGCATAGATTGATGTAATATGACACATTAAACCATGTGGAGAAGTTTGAGACCAACGAAGAGAGATTTGGTCCAAGAATCATCCACATGGACCAAGTTCGTCCATTTTGGTCCTTCTTCGTTTCGACAAGCTTCAAAGTTGACCGAAGCCAAATGTCAAGCATAGATTGATGTAATATGACACATTAAACCATGTGGAGAAGTTTGAGACCAACGAAGAGAGATTTGGTCCAAGAATCATCCACATGGACCAAGTTCGTCCATTTTGGTCCTTCTTCGTTTCGACAAGCTTCAAAGTTGACCGAAGCCAAATGTCAAGCATAGATTGATGTAATATGACACATTAAACCATGTGGAGAAGTTTGAGACCAACGAAGAGAGATTTGGTCCAAGAATCATCCACATGGACCAAGTTCGTCCATTTTGGTCCTTCTTCGTTTCGACAAGCTTCAAAGTTGACCGAAGCCAAATGTCAAGCATAGATTGATGTAATATGACACATTAAACCATGTGGAGAAGTTTGAGACCAACGAAGAGAGATTTGGTCCAAGAATCATCCACATGGACCAAGTTCGTCCATTTTGGTCCTTCTTCGTTTCGACAAGCTTCAAAGTTGACCGAAGCCAAATGTCAAGCATAGATTGATGTAATATGACACATTAAACCATGTGGAGAAGTTTGAGACCAACGAAGAGAGATTTGGTCCAAGAATCATCCACATGGACCAAGTTCGTCCATTTTGGTCCTTCTTCGTTTCGACAAGCTTCAAAGTTGACCGAAGCCAAATGTCAAGCATAGATTGATGTAATATGACACATTAAACCATGTGGAGAAGTTTGAGACCAACGAAGAGAGATTTGGTCCAAGAATCATCCACATGGACCAAGTTCGTCCATTTTGGTCCTTCTTCGTTTCGACAAGCTTCAAAGTTGACCGAAGCCAAATGTCAAGCATAGATTGATGTAATATGACACATTAAACCATGTGGAGAAGTTTGAGACCAACGAAGAGAGATTTGGTCCAAGAATCATCACATGGACCAAGTTCGTCCATTTTGGTCCTTCTTCGTTTCGACAAGCTTCAAAGTTGACCGAAGCCAAATGTCAAGCATAGATTGATGTAATATGACACATTAAACCATGTGGAGAAGTTTGAGACCAACGAAGAGAGATTTGGTCCAAGAATCATCCACATGGACCAAGTTCGTCCATTTTGGTCCTTCTTCGTTTCGACAAGCTTCAAAGTTGACCGAAGCCAAATGTCAAGCATAGATTGATGTAATATGACACATTAAACCATGTGGAGAAGTTTGAGACCAACGAAGAGAGATTTGGTCCAAGAATCATCCACATGGACCAAGTTCGTCCATTTTGGTCCTTCTTCGTTTCGACAAGCTTCAAAGTTGACCGAAGCCAAATGTCAAGCATAGATTGATGTAATATGACACATTAAACCATGTGGAGAAGTTTGAGACCAACGAAGAGAGATTTGGTCCAAGAATCATCCACATGGACCAAGTTCGTCCATTTTGGTCCTTCTTCGTTTCGACAAGCTTCAAAGTTGACCGAAGCCAAATGTCAAGCATAGATTGATGTAATATGACACATTAAACCATGTGGAGAAGTTTGAGACCAACGAAGAGAGATTTGGTCCAAGAATCATCCACATGGACCAAGTTCGTCCATTTTGGTCCTTCTTCGTTTCGACAAGCTTCAAAGTTGACCGAAGCCAAATGTCAAGCATAGATTGATGTAATATGACACATTAAACCATGTGGAGAAGTTTGAGACCAACGAAGAGAGATTTGGTCCAAGAATCATCCACATGGACCAAGTTCGTCCATTTTGGTCCTTCTTCGTTTCGACAAGCTTCAAAGTTGACCGAAGCCAAATGTCAAGCATAGATTGATGTAATATGACACATTAAACCATGTGGAGAAGTTTGAGACCAACGAAGAGAGATTTGGTCCAAGAATCATCCACATGGACCAAGTTCGTCCATTTTGGTCCTTCTTCGTTTCGACAAGCTTCAAAGTTGACCGAAGCCAAATGTCAAGCATAGATTGATGTAATATGACACATTAAACCATGTGGAGAAGTTTGAGACCAACGAAGAGAGATTTGGTCCAAGAATCATCCACATGGACCAAGTTCGTCCATTTTGGTCCTTCTTCGTTTCGACAAGCTTCAAAGTTGACCGAAGCCAAATGTCAAGCATAGATTGATGTAATATGACACATTAAACCATGTGGAGAAGTTTGAGACCAACGAAGAGAGATTTGGTCCAAGAATCATCCACATGGACCAAGTTCGTCCATTTTGGTCCTTCTTCGTTTCGACAAGCTTCAAAGTTGACCGAAGCCAAATGTCAAGCATAGATTGATGTAATATGACACATTAAACCATGTGGAGAAGTTTGAGACCAACGAAGAGAGATTTGGTCCAAGAATCATCCACATGGACCAAGTTCGTCCATTTTGGTCCTTCTTCGTTTCGACAAGCTTCAAAGTTGACCGAAGCCAAATGTCAAGCATAGATTGATGTAATATGACACATTAAACCATGTGGAGAAGTTTGAGACCAACGAAGAGAGATTTGGTCCAAGAATCATCCACATGGACCAAGTTCGTCCATTTTGGTCCTTCTTCGTTTCGACAAGCTTCAAAGTTGACCGAAGCCAAATGTCAAGCATAGATTGATGTAATATGACACATTAAACCATGTGGAGAAGTTTGAGACCAACGAAGAGAGATTTGGTCCAAGAATCATCCACATGGACCAAGTTCGTCCATTTTGGTCCTTCTTCGTTTCGACAAGCTTCAAAGTTGACCGAAGCCAAATGTCAAGCATAGATTGATGTAATATGACACATTAAACCATGTGGAGAAGTTTGAGACCAACGAAGAGAGATTTGGTCCAAGAATCATCCACATGGACCAAGTTCGTCCATTTTGGTCCTTCTTCGTTTCGACAAGCTTCAAAGTTGACCGAAGCCAAATGTCAAGCATAGATTGATGTAATATGACACATTAAACCATGTGGAGAAGTTTGAGACCAACGAAGAGAGATTTGGTCCAAGAATCATCCACATGGACCAAGTTCGTCCATTTTGGTCCTTCTTCTTTCGACAAGCTTCAAAGTTGACCGAAGCCAAATGTCAAGCATAGATTGATGTAATATGACACATTAAACCATGTGGAGAAGTTTGAGACCAACGAAGAGAGATTTGGTCCAAGAATCATCCACATGGACCAAGTTCGTCCATTTTGGTCCTTCTTCGTTTCGACAAGCTTCAAAGTTGACCGAAGCCAAATGTCAAGCATAGATTGATGTAATATGACACATTAAACCATGTGGAGAAGTTTGAGACCAACGAAGAGAGATTTGGTCCAAGAATCATCCACATGGACCAAGTTCGTCCATTTTGGTCCTTCTTCGTTTCGACAAGCTTCAAAGTTGACCGAAGCCAAATGTCAAGCATAGATTGATGTAATATGACACATTAAACCATGTGGAGAAGTTTGAGACCAACGAAGAGAGATTTGGTCCAAGAATCATCCACATGGACCAAGTTCGTCCATTTTGGTCCTTCTTCGTTTCGACAAGCTTCAAAGTTGACCGAAGCCAAATGTCAAGCATAGATTGATGTAATATGACACATTAAACCATGTGGAGAAGTTTGAGACCAACGAAGAGAGATTTGGTCCAAGAATCATCCACATGGACCAAGTTCGTCCATTTTGGTCCTTCTTCGTTTCGACAAGCTTCAAAGTTGACCGAAGCCAAATGTCAAGCATAGATTGATGTAATATGACACATTAAACCATGTGGAGAAGTTTGAGACCAACGAAGAGAGATTTGGTCCAAGAATCATCCACATGGACCAAGTTCGTCCATTTTGGTCCTTCTTCGTTTCGACAAGCTTCAAAGTTGACCGAAGCCAAATGTCAAGCATAGATTGATGTAATATGACACATTAAACCATGTGGAGAAGTTTGAGACCAACGAAGAGAGATTTGGTCCAAGAATCATCCACATGGACCAAGTTCGTCCATTTTGGTCCTTCTTCGTTTCGACAAGCTTCAAAGTTGACCGAAGCCAAATGTCAAGCATAGATTGATGTAATATGACACATTAAACCATGTGGAGAAGTTTGAGACCAACGAAGAGAGATTTGGTCCAAGAATCATCCACATGGACCAAGTTCGTCCATTTTGGTCCTTCTTCGTTTCGACAAGCTTCAAAGTTGACCGAAGCCAAATGTCAAGCATAGATTGATGTAATATGACACATTAAACCATGTGGAGAAGTTTGAGACCAACGAAGAGAGATTTGGTCCAAGAATCATCCACATGGACCAAGTTCGTCCATTTTGGTCCTTCTTCGTTTCGACAAGCTTCAAAGTTGACCGAAGCCAAATGTCAAGCATAGATTGATGTAATATGACACATTAAACCATGTGGAGAAGTTTGAGACCAACGAAGAGAGATTTGGTCCAAGAATCATCCACATGGACCAAGTTCGTCCATTTTGGTCCTTCTTCGTTTCGACAAGCTTCAAAGTTGACCGAAGCCAAATGTCAAGCATAGATTGATGTAATATGACACATTAAACCATGTGGAGAAGTTTGAGACCAACGAAGAGAGATTTGGTCCAAGAATCATCCACATGGACCAAGTTCGTCCATTTTGGTCCTTCTTCGTTTCGACAAGCTTCAAAGTTGACCGAAGCCAAATGTCAAGCATAGATTGATGTAATATGACACATTAAACCATGTGGAGAAGTTTGAGACCAACGAAGAGAGATTTGGTCCAAGAATCATCCACATGGACCAAGTTCGTCCATTTTGGTCCTTCTTCGTTTCGACAAGCTTCAAAGTTGACCGAAGCCAAATGTCAAGCATAGATTGATGTAATATGACACATTAAACCATGTGGAGAAGTTTGAGACCAACGAAGAGAGATTTGGTCCAAGAATCATCACATGGACCAAGTTCGTCCATTTTGGTCCTTCTTCGTTTCGACAAGCTTCAAAGTTGACCGAAGCCAAATGTCAAGCATAGATTGATGTAATATGACACATTAAACCATGTGGAGAAGTTTGAGACCAACGAAGAGAGATTTGGTCCAAGAATCATCCACATGGACCAAGTTCGTCCATTTTGGTCCTTCTTCGTTTCGACAAGCTTCAAAGTTGACCGAAGCCAAATGTCAAGCATAGATTGATGTAATATGACACATTAAACCATGTGGAGAAGTTTGAGACCAACGAAGAGAGATTTGGTCCAAGAATCATCCACATGGACCAAGTTCGTCCATTTTGGTCCTTCTTCGTTTCGACAAGCTTCAAAGTTGACCGAAGCCAAATGTCAAGCATAGATTGATGTAATATGACACATTAAACCATGTGGAGAAGTTTGAGACCAACGAAGAGAGATTTGGTCCAAGAATCATCCACATGGACCAAGTTCGTCCATTTTGGTCCTTCTTCGTTTCGACAAGCTTCAAAGTTGACCGAAGCCAAATGTCAAGCATAGATTGATGTAATATGACACATTAAACCATGTGGAGAAGTTTGAGACCAACGAAGAGAGATTTGGTCCAAGAATCATCCACATGGACCAAGTTCGTCCATTTTGGTCCTTCTTCGTTTCGACAAGCTTCAAAGTTGACCGAAGCCAAATGTCAAGCATAGATTGATGTAATATGACACATTAAACCATGTGGAGAAGTTTGAGACCAACGAAGAGAGATTTGGTCCAAGAATCATCCACATGGACCAAGTTCGTCCATTTTGGTCCTTCTTCGTTTCGACAAGCTTCAAAGTTGACCGAAGCCAAATGTCAAGCATAGATTGATGTAATATGACACATTAAACCATGTGGAGAAGTTTGAGACCAACGAAGAGAGATTTGGTCCAAGAATCATCCACATGGACCAAGTTCGTCCATTTTGGTCCTTCTTCGTTTCGACAAGCTTCAAAGTTGACCGAAGCCAAATGTCAAGCATAGATTGATGTAATATGACACATTAAACCATGTGGAGAAGTTTGAGACCAACGAAGAGAGATTTGGTCCAAGAATCATCCACATGGACCAAGTTCGTCCATTTTGGTCCTTCTTCGTTTCGACAAGCTTCAAAGTTGACCGAAGCCAAATGTCAAGCATAGATTGATGTAATATGACACATTAAACCATGTGGAGAAGTTTGAGACCAACGAAGAGAGATTTGGTCCAAGAATCATCCACATGGACCAAGTTCGTCCATTTTGGTCCTTCTTCGTTTCGACAAGCTTCAAAGTTGACCGAAGCCAAATGTCAAGCATAGATTGATGTAATATGACACATTAAACCATGTGGAGAAGTTTGAGACCAACGAAGAGAGATTTGGTCCAAGAATCATCCACATGGACCAAGTTCGTCCATTTTGGTCCTTCTTCGTTTCGACAAGCTTCAAAGTTGACCGAAGCCAAATGTCAAGCATAGATTGATGTAATATGACACATTAAACCATGTGGAGAAGTTTGAGACCAACGAAGAGAGATTTGGTCCAAGAATCATCCACATGGACCAAGTTCGTCCATTTTGGTCCTTCTTCGTTTCGACAAGCTTCAAAGTTGACCGAAGCCAAATGTCAAGCATAGATTGATGTAATATGACACATTAAACCATGTGGAGAAGTTTGAGACCAACGAAGAGAGATTTGGTCCAAGAATCATCCACATGGACCAAGTTCGTCCATTTTGGTCCTTCTTCGTTTCGACAAGCTTCAAAGTTGACCGAAGCCAAATGTCAAGCATAGATTGATGTAATATGACACATTAAACCATGTGGAGAAGTTTGAGACCAACGAAGAGAGATTTGGTCCAAGAATCATCCACATGGACCAAGTTCGTCCATTTTGGTCCTTCTTCGTTTCGACAAGCTTCAAAGTTGACCGAAGCCAAATGTCAAGCATAGATTGATGTAATATGACACATTAAACCATGTGGAGAAGTTTGAGACCAACGAAGAGAGATTTGGTCCAAGAATCATCCACATGGACCAAGTTCGTCCATTTTGGTCCTTCTTCGTTTCGACAAGCTTCAAAGTTGACCGAAGCCAAATGTCAAGCATAGATTGATGTAATATGACACATTAAACCATGTGGAGAAGTTTGAGACCAACGAAGAGAGATTTGGTCCAAGAATCATCCACATGGACCAAGTTCGTCCATTTTGGTCCTTCTTCGTTTCGACAAGCTTCAAAGTTGACCGAAGCCAAATGTCAAGCATAGATTGATGTAATATGACACATTAAACCATGTGGAGAAGTTTGAGACCAACGAAGAGAGATTTGGTCCAAGAATCATCCACATGGACCAAGTTCGTCCATTTTGGTCCTTCTTCGTTTCGACAAGCTTCAAAGTTGACCGAAGCCAAATGTCAAGCATAGATTGATGTAATATGACACATTAAACCATGTGGAGAAGTTTGAGACCAACGAAGAGAGATTTGGTCCAAGAATCATCCACATGGACCAAGTTCGTCCATTTTGGTCTTTCTTCGTTTCGACAAGCTTCAAAGTTGACCGAAGCCAAATGTCAAGCATAGATTGATGTAATATGACACATTAAACCATGTGGAGAAGTTTGAGACCAACGAAGAGAGATTTGGTCCAAGAATCATCCACATGGACCAAGTTCGTCCATTTTGGTCCTTCTTCGTTTCGACAAGCTTCAAAGTTGACCGAAGCCAAATGTCAAGCATAGATTGATGTAATATGACACATTAAACCATGTGGAGAAGTTTGAGACCAACGAAGAGAGATTTGGTCCAAGAATCATCCACATGGACCAAGTTCGTCCATTTTGGTCCTTCTTCGTTTCGACAAGCTTCAAAGTTGACCGAAGCCAAATGTCAAGCATAGATTGATGTAATATGACACATTAAACCATGTGGAGAAGTTTGAGACCAACGAAGAGAGATTTGGTCCAAGAATCATCCACATGGACCAAGTTCGTCCATTTTGGTCCTTCTTCGTTTCGACAAGCTTCAAAGTTGACCGAAGCCAAATGTCAAGCATAGATTGATGTAATATGACACATTAAACCATGTGGAGAAGTTTGAGACCAACGAAGAGAGATTTGGTCCAAGAATCATCCACATGGACCAAGTTCGTCCATTTTGGTCCTTCTTCGTTTCGACAAGCTTCAAAGTTGACCGAAGCCAAATGTCAAGCATAGATTGATGTAATATGACACATTAAACCATGTGGAGAAGTTTGAGACCAACGAAGAGAGATTTGGTCCAAGAATCATCCACATGGACCAAGTTCGTCCATTTTGGTCCTTCTTCGTTTCGACAAGCTTCAAAGTTGACCGAAGCCAAATGTCAAGCATAGATTGATGTAATATGACACATTAAACCATGTGGAGAAGTTTGAGACCAACGAAGAGAGATTTGGTCCAAGAATCATCCACATGGACCAAGTTCGTCCATTTTGGTCCTTCTTCGTTTCGACAAGCTTCAAAGTTGACCGAAGCCAAATGTCAAGCATAGATTGATGTAATATGACACATTAAACCATGTGGAGAAGTTTGAGACCAACGAAGAGAGATTTGGTCCAAGAATCATCCACATGGACCAAGTTCGTCCATTTTGGTCCTTCTTCGTTTCGACAAGCTTCAAAGTTGACCGAAGCCAAATGTCAAGCATAGATTGATGTAATATGACACATTAAACCATGTGGAGAAGTTTGAGACCAACGAAGAGAGATTTGGTCCAAGAATCATCCACATGGACCAAGTTCGTCCATTTTGGTCCTTCTTCGTTTCGACAAGCTTCAAAGTTGACCGAAGCCAAATGTCAAGCATAGATTGATGTAATATGACACATTAAACCATGTGGAGAAGTTTGAGACCAACGAAGAGAGATTTGGTCCAAGAATCATCCACATGGACCAAGTTCGTCCATTTTGGTCCTTCTTCGTTTCGACAAGCTTCAAAGTTGACCGAAGCCAAATGTCAAGCATAGATTGATGTAATATGACACATTAAACCATGTGGAGAAGTTTGAGACCAACGAAGAGAGATTTGGTCCAAGAATCATCCACATGGACCAAGTTCGTCCATTTTGGTCCTTCTTCGTTTCGACAAGCTTCAAAGTTGACCGAAGCCAAATGTCAAGCATAGATTGATGTAATATGACACATTAAACCATGTGGAGAAGTTTGAGACCAACGAAGAGAGATTTGGTCCAAGAATCATCCACATGGACCAAGTTCGTCCATTTTGGTCCTTCTTCGTTTCGACAAGCTTCAAAGTTGACCGAAGCCAAATGTCAAGCATAGATTGATGTAATATGACACATTAAACCATGTGGAGAAGTTTGAGACCAACGAAGAGAGATTTGGTCCAAGAATCATCCACATGGACCAAGTTCGTCCATTTTGGTCCTTCTTCGTTTCGACAAGCTTCAAAGTTGACCGAAGCCAAATGTCAAGCATAGATTGATGTAATATGACACATTAAACCATGTGGAGAAGTTTGAGACCAACGAAGAGAGATTTGGTCCAAGAATCATCCACATGGACCAAGTTCGTCCATTTTGGTCCTTCTTCGTTTCGACAAGCTTCAAAGTTGACCGAAGCCAAATGTCAAGCATAGATTGATGTAATATGACACATTAAACCATGTGGAGAAGTTTGAGACCAACGAAGAGAGATTTGGTCCAAGAATCATCCACATGGACCAAGTTCGTCCATTTTGGTCCTTCTTCGTTTCGACAAGCTTCAAAGTTGACCGAAGCCAAATGTCAAGCATAGATTGATGTAATATGACACATTAAACCATGTGGAGAAGTTTGAGACCAACGAAGAGAGATTTGGTCCAAGAATCATCCACATGGACCAAGTTCGTCCATTTTGGTCCTTCTTCGTTTCGACAAGCTTCAAAGTTGACCGAAGCCAAATGTCAAGCATAGATTGATGTAATATGACACATTAAACCATGTGGAGAAGTTTGAGACCAACGAAGAGAGATTTGGTCCAAGAATCATCCACATGGACCAAGTTCGTCCATTTTGGTCCTTCTTCGTTTCGACAAGCTTCAAAGTTGACCGAAGCCAAATGTCAAGCATAGATTGATGTAATATGACACATTAAACCATGTGGAGAAGTTTGAGACCAACGAAGAGAGATTTGGTCCAAGAATCATCCACATGGACCAAGTTCGTCCATTTTGGTCCTTCTTCGTTTCGACAAGCTTCAAAGTTGACCGAAGCCAAATGTCAAGCATAGATTGATGTAATATGACACATTAAACCATGTGGAGAAGTTTGAGACCAACGAAGAGAGATTTGGTCCAAGAATCATCCACATGGACCAAGTTCGTCCATTTTGGTCCTTCTTCGTTTCGACAAGCTTCAAAGTTGACCGAAGCCAAATGTCAAGCATAGATTGATGTAATATGACACATTAAACCATGTGGAGAAGTTTGAGACCAACGAAGAGAGATTTGGTCCAAGAATCATCCACATGGACCAAGTTCGTCCATTTTGGTCCTTCTTCGTTTCGACAAGCTTCAAAGTTGACCGAAGCCAAATGTCAAGCATAGATTGATGTAATATGACACATTAAACCATGTGGAGAAGTTTGAGACCAACGAAGAGAGATTTGGTCCAAGAATCATCCACATGGACCAAGTTCGTCCATTTTGGTCCTTCTTCGTTTCGACAAGCTTCAAAGTTGACCGAAGCCAAATGTCAAGCATAGATTGATGTAATATGACACATTAAACCATGTGGAGAAGTTTGAGACCAACGAAGAGAGATTTGGTCCAAGAATCATCCACATGGACCAAGTTCGTCCATTTTGGTCCTTCTTCGTTTCGACAAGCTTCAAAGTTGACCGAAGCCAAATGTCAAGCATAGATTGATGTAATATGACACATTAAACCATGTGGAGAAGTTTGAGACCAACGAAGAGAGATTTGGTCCAAGAATCATCCATGGACCAAGTTCGTCCATTTTGGTCCTTCTTCGTTTCGACAAGCTTCAAAGTTGACCGAAGCCAAATGTCAAGCATAGATTGATGTAATATGACACATTAAACCATGTGGAGAAGTTTGAGACCAACGAAGAGAGATTTGGTCCAAGAATCATCCACATGGACCAAGTTCGTCCATTTTGGTCCTTCTTCGTTTCGACAAGCTTCAAAGTTGACCGAAGCCAAATGTCAAGCATAGATTGATGTAATATGACACATTAAACCATGTGGAGAAGTTTGAGACCAACGAAGAGAGATTTGGTCCAAGAATCATCCACATGGACCAAGTTCGTCCATTTTGGTCCTTCTTCGTTTCGACAAGCTTCAAAGTTGACCGAAGCCAAATGTCAAGCATAGATTGATGTAATATGACACATTAAACCATGTGGAGAAGTTTGAGACCAACGAAGAGAGATTTGGTCCAAGAATCATCCACATGGACCAAGTTCGTCCATTTTGGTCCTTCTTCGTTTCGACAAGCTTCAAAGTTGACCGAAGCCAAATGTCAAGCATAGATTGATGTAATATGACACATTAAACCATGTGGAGAAGTTTGAGACCAACGAAGAGAGATTTGGTCCAAGAATCATCCACATGGACCAAGTTCGTCCATTTTGGTCCTTCTTCGTTTCGACAAGCTTCAAAGTTGACCGAAGCCAAATGTCAAGCATAGATTGATGTAATATGACACATTAAACCATGTGGAGAAGTTTGAGACCAACGAAGAGAGATTTGGTCCAAGAATCATCACATGGACCAAGTTCGTCCATTTTGGTCCTTCTTCGTTTCGACAAGCTTCAAAGTTGACCGAAGCCAAATGTCAAGCATAGATTGATGTAATATGACACATTAAACCATGTGGAGAAGTTTGAGACCAACGAAGAGAGATTTGGTCCAAGAATCATCCACATGGACCAAGTTCGTCCATTTTGGTCCTTCTTCGTTTCGACAAGCTTCAAAGTTGACCGAAGCCAAATGTCAAGCATAGATTGATGTAATATGACACATTAAACCATGTGGAGAAGTTTGAGACCAACGAAGAGAGATTTGGTCCAAGAATCATCCACATGGACCAAGTTCGTCCATTTTGGTCCTTCTTCGTTTCGACAAGCTTCAAAGTTGACCGAAGCCAAATGTCAAGCATAGATTGATGTAATATGACACATTAAACCATGTGGAGAAGTTTGAGACCAACGAAGAGAGATTTGGTCCAAGAATCATCCACATGGACCAAGTTCGTCCATTTTGGTCCTTCTTCGTTTCGACAAGCTTCAAAGTTGACCGAAGCCAAATGTCAAGCATAGATTGATGTAATATGACACATTAAACCATGTGGAGAAGTTTGAGACCAACGAAGAGAGATTTGGTCCAAGAATCATCCACATGGACCAAGTTCGTCCATTTTGGTCCTTCTTCGTTTCGACAAGCTTCAAAGTTGACCGAAGCCAAATGTCAAGCATAGATTGATGTAATATGACACATTAAACCATGTGGAGAAGTTTGAGACCAACGAAGAGAGATTTGGTCCAAGAATCATCCACATGGACCAAGTTCGTCCATTTTGGTCCTTCTTCGTTTCGACAAGCTTCAAAGTTGACCGAAGCCAAATGTCAAGCATAGATTGATGTAATATGACACATTAAACCATGTGGAGAAGTTTGAGACCAACGAAGAGAGATTTGGTCCAAGAATCATCCACATGGACCAAGTTCGTCCATTTTGGTCCTTCTTCGTTTCGACAAGCTTCAAAGTTGACCGAAGCCAAATGTCAAGCATAGATTGATGTAATATGACACATTAAACCATGTGGAGAAGTTTGAGACCAACGAAGAGAGATTTGGTCCAAGAATCATCCACATGGACCAAGTTCGTCCATTTTGGTCCTTCTTCGTTTCGACAAGCTTCAAAGTTGACCGAAGCCAAATGTCAAGCATAGATTGATGTAATATGACACATTAAACCATGTGGAGAAGTTTGAGACCAACGAAGAGAGATTTGGTCCAAGAATCATCCACATGGACCAAGTTCGTCCATTTTGGTCCTTCTTCGTTTCGACAAGCTTCAAAGTTGACCGAAGCCAAATGTCAAGCATAGATTGATGTAATATGACACATTAAACCATGTGGAGAAGTTTGAGACCAACGAAGAGAGATTTGGTCCAAGAATCATCCACATGGACCAAGTTCGTCCATTTTGGTCCTTCTTCGTTTCGACAAGCTTCAAAGTTGACCGAAGCCAAATGTCAAGCATAGATTGATGTAATATGACACATTAAACCATGTGGAGAAGTTTGAGACCAACGAAGAGAGATTTGGTCCAAGAATCATCCACATGGACCAAGTTCGTCCATTTTGGTCCTTCTTCGTTTCGACAAGCTTCAAAGTTGACCGAAGCCAAATGTCAAGCATAGATTGATGTAATATGACACATTAAACCATGTGGAGAAGTTTGAGACCAACGAAGAGAGATTTGGTCCAAGAATCATCCACATGGACCAAGTTCGTCCATTTTGGTCCTTCTTCGTTTCGACAAGCTTCAAAGTTGACCGAAGCCAAATGTCAAGCATAGATTGATGTAATATGACACATTAAACCATGTGGAGAAGTTTGAGACCAACGAAGAGAGATTTGGTCCAAGAATCATCCACATGGACCAAGTTCGTCCATTTTGGTCCTTCTTCGTTTCGACAAGCTTCAAAGTTGACCGAAGCCAAATGTCAAGCATAGATTGATGTAATATGACACATTAAACCATGTGGAGAAGTTTGAGACCAACGAAGAGAGATTTGGTCCAAGAATCATCCACATGGACCAAGTTCGTCCATTTTGGTCCTTCTTCGTTTCGACAAGCTTCAAAGTTGACCGAAGCCAAATGTCAAGCATAGATTGATGTAATATGACACATTAAACCATGTGGAGAAGTTTGAGACCAACGAAGAGAGATTTGGTCCAAGAATCATCCACATGGACCAAGTTCGTCCATTTTGGTCCTTCTTCGTTTCGACAAGCTTCAAAGTTGACCGAAGCCAAATGTCAAGCATAGATTGATGTAATATGACACATTAAACCATGTGGAGAAGTTTGAGACCAACGAAGAGAGATTTGGTCCAAGAATCATCCACATGGACCAAGTTCGTCCATTTTGGTCCTTCTTCGTTTCGACAAGCTTCAAAGTTGACCGAAGCCAAATGTCAAGCATAGATTGATGTAATATGACACATTAAACCATGTGGAGAAGTTTGAGACCAACGAAGAGAGATTTGGTCCAAGAATCATCCACATGGACCAAGTTCGTCCATTTTGGTCCTTCTTTGTTTCGACAAGCTTCAAAGTTGACCGAAGCCAAATGTCAAGCATAGATTGATGTAATATGACACATTAAACCATGTGGAGAAGTTTGAGACCAACGAAGAGAGATTTGGTCCAAGAATCATCCACATGGACCAAGTTCGTCCATTTTGGTCCTTCTTCGTTTCGACAAGCTTCAAAGTTGACCGAAGCCAAATGTCAAGCATAGATTGATGTAATATGACACATTAAACCATGTGGAGAAGTTTGAGACCAACGAAGAGAGATTTGGTCCAAGAATCATCCACATGGACCAAGTTCGTCCATTTTGGTCCTTCTTCGTTTCGACAAGCTTCAAAGTTGACCGAAGCCAAATGTCAAGCATAGATTGATGTAATATGACACATTAAACCATGTGGAGAAGTTTGAGACCAACGAAGAGAGATTTGGTCCAAGAATCATCTAATGGACCAAGTTCGTCCATTTTGGTCCTTCTTCGTTTCGACAAGCTTCAAAGTTGACCGAAGCCAAATGTCAAGCATAGATTGATGTAATATGACACATTAAACCATGTGGAGAAGTTTGAGACCAACGAAGAGAGATTTGGTCCAAGAATCATCACATGGACCAAGTTCGTCCATTTTGGTCCTTCTTCGTTCGACAAGCTTCAAAGTTGACCGAAGCCAAATGTCAAGCATAGATTGATGTAATATGACACATTAAACCATGTGGAGAAGTTTGAGACCAACGAAGAGAGATTTGGTCCAAGAATCATCCACATGGACCAAGTTCGTCCATTTTGGTCCTTCTTCGTTTCGACAAGCTTCAAAGTTGACCGAAGCCAAATGTCAAGCATAGATTGATGTAATATGACACATTAAACCATGTGGAGAAGTTTGAGACCAACGAAGAGAGATTTGGTCCAAGAATCATCCACATGGACCAAGTTCGTCCATTTTGGTCCTTCTTCGTTTCGACAAGCTTCAAAGTTGACCGAAGCCAATGTCAAGCATAGATTGATGTAATATGACACATTAAACCATGTGGAGAAGTTTGAGACCAACGAAGAGAGATTTGGTCCAAGAATCATCCACATGGACCAAGTTCGTCCATTTTGGTCCTTCTTCGTTTCGACAAGCTTCAAAGTTGACCGAAGCCAAATGTCAAGCATAGATTGATGTAATATGACACATTAAACCATGTGGAGAAGTTTGAGACCAACGAAGAGAGATTTGTCCAAACATCTCTTCGATTGGTCCTTCAACTTCTCCACTGGTTTTAAAGTGTCAAAATTACATCAATCTATGCTTGCATTTGGCTTCGGTCATTTGAAGTGGTCGAGGAAAAACGATTACAAGGACCAAAATGGTCACGAACTTGGTCCATCGTGGATGATCTTGGACCAAATGTCTCTTCGTTTGGTCTCAAAAACTTGTCAATGGTTTAATGTGTCATTTTTACATCAATCTATGTTGACATTTGGCTTTCGGTCACTTTGAGCTTGTCGAGACGAAGAGAGGACCAAAATGGACGAACTTGGTCATAGGATGATTTTGGACCACAACCTCTCTTCGTTTGGTCTCAAAACGTCTCCACATGGTTTAATGTGTCTCATATTACATCAATCTATGCTTGCATTTGACTTCGGTCAACTTTGAAGCTTGTCGAAAACAAAGAAGGACCAAAATGGACGAAACTTGGTCCATGTGATGATTCTTGGACCAAATCTCTCTTCGTTTGTCCCAAAACTTCTCCACATGGTTAATGTGTTCATATTACATCAATCTATGCTTGCATTTGGCCTTCGGTCAACTTTGAGTTGTCGAGACGAAGAAGACCAAAATGGACGAACTTGGTCCATGTGGAAGATTCTTGGACAACATCTCTTCGTTGGTCTCAAACTTCTCCACATGGTTTATTGTGTCATATTACATTCAAATCATATGCTTGACTTAGATTCGATGAATTTGAAGCTTGTCGAAAACGTAAGAAGGACCAAAATGGACGAACTTGGTCCAAGAATGATTCTTGGACCAAATTCTCTTCGTTGGTCTCAAACTTCTCCACATGGTTTAATGTGTCATTTTACATCAATCTAAGCTTGACATTTGGCTTCGGTCAACTTTGAAGCTTGTCGAGACGAAGAAGACAAAATGGACGAAATTGTCCATGTGGATGATTCTTGGACCAAAACGAACCTTTTCGTTGGTCTCAAACTTTCCACATGGTTAATGTGTCTTCTTTACATCATCTATGCTTGACATTGGCTTGTAGTCGGTCAACTTTGAAAGCTTGTCGAGACGAAGAAGGACCAAAAATGGACGAATTGGTCCATGTGGATGATTCTTGGACCAAATCTCTATTCGTTGGTCTCAAACTTCTCCACTGGGGAATTTAATGTGTCATATTTACATAATCTATGCTTGACATTGGCTTCGGTAACTTTGAAGCTTGTCGAGACGAAGAATGACCAAAAATGGACGAACTTGGTCCATGTGGATGATTCTTGGACCAAACTCTCTTCGTTGGTCCAAACTTCTCCACATGGTTTAATGTGTCATTTTACATCTTCTATGCTTGACATTTGGCTTCGGTCAACTTTGAAGTTTCTTCCTTGTCGAGACGAAGAATTAGAAGGACCAAAATGGACGAACTTGGTCCATGTGGATGATTCTTGGACCAAACTCTCTTCGTTGGTTCAAACTTCTCCAATGGTTTAATGTGCATATTACATCAATCTATGCTTGACATTGGCTTCGGTCAACTTTGAAGCTTGTCGAGACAGAAGATTAAGAAGGACCAAATGGACGAAACTTGGTCCATGTGGATGATTTCTGGACCAAATTTCTCTTCGTTGGTCTCAAACTTTCCACATGGTTTAATGTGTCATTATTACATCAATCTTTATGCTTGACATTAGACTTCGATCAATTTGAAGCTTGTCGAAAACGAAGAAGGACCAAAATGGAGAAACTTGGTCCACGAAGATGATTCTTTGGACCAAAATCTCTCTTCGTTGGTCTCAACTTCTCCACATGGTTTAATGTGTCATATTACATCAATCTATGCTTGACATTTGGCTTTCGATGTCGGTCAACTTTGAAGCTTGTCGAGTTCGAAGAAGGACCAAAATGGACGAACTTGGTCCATGTGGATGATTCTTGGACCAAATCTCTCTTCGTTGGTCTCAAACTTCTCCACATGGTTTAATGTGTCATATTACATCAATCTATGCTTGACATTTGGCTTCGGTCAACTTTGAAGCTTGTCGAAACGAAGAAGGACCAAAATGGACGAACTTGGTCCATGTGGATGATTCTTGGACCAAATCTCTCTTCGTTGGTCTCAAACTTCTCCACATGGTTTAATGTGTCATATTACATCAATCTATGCTTGACATTTGGCTTCGGTCAACTTTGAAGCTTGTCGAAACGAAGAAGGACCAAAATGGACGAACTTGGTCCATGTGGATGATTCTTGGACCAAATCTCTCTTCGTTGGTCTCAAACTTCTCCACATGGTTTAATGTGTCATATTACATCAATCTATGCTTGACATTTGGCTTCGGTCAACTTTGAAGCTTGTCGAAACGAAGAAGGACCAAAATGGACGAACTTGGTCCATGTGGATGATTCTTGGACCAAATCTCTCTTCGTTGGTCTCAAACTTCTCCACATGGTTTAATGTGTCATATTACATCAATCTATGCTTGACATTTGGCTTCGGTCAACTTTGAAGCTTGTCGAAACGAAGAAGGACCAAAATGGACGAACTTGGTCCATGTGGATGATTCTTGGACCAAATCTCTCTTCGTTGGTCTCAAACTTCTCCACATGGTTTAATGTGTCATATTACATCAATCTATGCTTGACATTTGGCTTCGGTCAACTTTGAAGCTTGTCGAAACGAAGAAGGACCAAAATGGACGAACTTGGTCCATGTGGATGATTCTTGGACCAAATCTCTCTTCGTTGGTCTCAAACTTCTCCACATGGTTTAATGTGTCATATTACATCAATCTATGCTTGACATTTGGCTTCGGTCAACTTTGAAGCTTGTCGAAACGAAGAAGGACCAAAATGGACGAACTTGGTCCATGTGGATGATTCTTGGACCAAATCTCTCTTCGTTGGTCTCAAACTTCTCCACATGGTTTAATGTGTCATATTACATCAATCTATGCTTGACATTTGGCTTCGGTCAACTTTGAAGCTTGTCGAAACGAAGAAGGACCAAAATGGACGAACTTGGTCCATGTGGATGATTCTTGGACCAAATCTCTCTTCGTTGGTCTCAAACTTCTCCACATGGTTTAATGTGTCATATTACATCAATCTATGCTTGACATTTGGCTTCGGTCAACTTTGAAGCTTGTCGAAACGAAGAAGGACCAAAATGGACGAACTTGGTCCATGTGGATGATTCTTGGACCAAATCTCTCTTCGTTGGTCTCAAACTTCTCCACATGGTTTAATGTGTCATATTACATCAATCTATGCTTGACATTTGGCTTCGGTCAACTTTGAAGCTTGTCGAAACGAAGAAGGACCAAAATGGACGAACTTGGTCCATGTGGATGATTCTTGGACCAAATCTCTCTTCGTTGGTCTCAAACTTCTCCACATGGTTTAATGTGTCATATTACATCAATCTATGCTTGACATTTGGCTTCGGTCAACTTTGAAGCTTGTCGAAACGAAGAAGGACCAAAATGGACGAACTTGGTCCATGTGGATGATTCTTGGACCAAATCTCTCTTCGTTGGTCTCAAACTTCTCCACATGGTTTAATGTGTCATATTACATCAATCTATGCTTGACATTTGGCTTCGGTCAACTTTGAAGCTTGTCGAAACGAAGAAGGACCAAAATGGACGAACTTGGTCCATGTGGATGATTCTTGGACCAAATCTCTCTTCGTTGGTCTCAAACTTCTCCACATGGTTTAATGTGTCATATTACATCAATCTATGCTTGACATTTGGCTTCGGTCAACTTTGAAGCTTGTCGAAACGAAGAAGGACCAAAATGGACGAACTTGGTCCATGTGGATGATTCTTGGACCAAATCTCTCTTCGTTGGTCTCAAACTTCTCCACATGGTTTAATGTGTCATATTACATCAATCTATGCTTGACATTTGGCTTCGGTCAACTTTGAAGCTTGTCGAAACGAAGAAGGACCAAAATGGACGAACTTGGTCCATGTGGATGATTCTTGGACCAAATCTCTCTTCGTTGGTCTCAAACTTCTCCACATGGTTTAATGTGTCATATTACATCAATCTATGCTTGACATTTGGCTTCGGTCAACTTTGAAGCTTGTCGAAACGAAGAAGGACCAAAATGGACGAACTTGGTCCATGTGGATGATTCTTGGACCAAATCTCTCTTCGTTGGTCTCAAACTTCTCCACATGGTTTAATGTGTCATATTACATCAATCTATGCTTGACATTTGGCTTCGGTCAACTTTGAAGCTTGTCGAAACGAAGAAGGACCAAAATGGACGAACTTGGTCCATGTGGATGATTCTTGGACCAAATCTCTCTTCGTTGGTCTCAAACTTCTCCACATGGTTTAATGTGTCATATTACATCAATCTATGCTTGACATTTGGCTTCGGTCAACTTTGAAGCTTGTCGAAACGAAGAAGGACCAAAATGGACGAACTTGGTCCATGTGGATGATTCTTGGACCAAATCTCTCTTCGTTGGTCTCAAACTTCTCCACATGGTTTAATGTGTCATATTACATCAATCTATGCTTGACATTTGGCTTCGGTCAACTTTGAAGCTTGTCGAAACGAAGAAGGACCAAAATGGACGAACTTGGTCCATGTGGATGATTCTTGGACCAAATCTCTCTTCGTTGGTCTCAAACTTCTCCACATGGTTTAATGTGTCATATTACATCAATCTATGCTTGACATTTGGCTTCGGTCAACTTTGAAGCTTGTCGAAACGAAGAAGGACCAAAATGGACGAACTTGGTCCATGTGGATGATTCTTGGACCAAATCTCTCTTCGTTGGTCTCAAACTTCTCCACATGGTTTAATGTGTCATATTACATCAATCTATGCTTGACATTTGGCTTCGGTCAACTTTGAAGCTTGTCGAAACGAAGAAGGACCAAAATGGACGAACTTGGTCCATGTGGATGATTCTTGGACCAAATCTCTCTTCGTTGGTCTCAAACTTCTCCACATGGTTTAATGTGTCATATTACATCAATCTATGCTTGACATTTGGCTTCGGTCAACTTTGAAGCTTGTCGAAACGAAGAAGGACCAAAATGGACGAACTTGGTCCATGTGGATGATTCTTGGACCAAATCTCTCTTCGTTGGTCTCAAACTTCTCCACATGGTTTAATGTGTCATATTACATCAATCTATGCTTGACATTTGGCTTCGGTCAACTTTGAAGCTTGTCGAAACGAAGAAGGACCAAAATGGACGAACTTGGTCCATGTGGATGATTCTTGGACCAAATCTCTCTTCGTTGGTCTCAAACTTCTCCACATGGTTTAATGTGTCATATTACATCAATCTATGCTTGACATTTGGCTTCGGTCAACTTTGAAGCTTGTCGAAACGAAGAAGGACCAAAATGGACGAACTTGGTCCATGTGGATGATTCTTGGACCAAATCTCTCTTCGTTGGTCTCAAACTTCTCCACATGGTTTAATGTGTCATATTACATCAATCTATGCTTGACATTTGGCTTCGGTCAACTTTGAAGCTTGTCGAAACGAAGAAGGACCAAAATGGACGAACTTGGTCCATGTGGATGATTCTTGGACCAAATCTCTCTTCGTTGGTCTCAAACTTCTCCACATGGTTTAATGTGTCATATTACATCAATCTATGCTTGACATTTGGCTTCGGTCAACTTTGAAGCTTGTCGAAACGAAGAAGGACCAAAATGGACGAACTTGGTCCATGTGGATGATTCTTGGACCAAATCTCTCTTCGTTGGTCTCAAACTTCTCCACATGGTTTAATGTGTCATATTACATCAATCTATGCTTGACATTTGGCTTCGGTCAACTTTGAAGCTTGTCGAAACGAAGAAGGACCAAAATGGACGAACTTGGTCCATGTGGATGATTCTTGGACCAAATCTCTCTTCGTTGGTCTCAAACTTCTCCACATGGTTTAATGTGTCATATTACATCAATCTATGCTTGACATTTGGCTTCGGTCAACTTTGAAGCTTGTCGAAACGAAGAAGGACCAAAATGGACGAACTTGGTCCATGTGGATGATTCTTGGACCAAATCTCTCTTCGTTGGTCTCAAACTTCTCCACATGGTTTAATGTGTCATATTACATCAATCTATGCTTGACATTTGGCTTCGGTCAACTTTGAAGCTTGTCGAAACGAAGAAGGACCAAAATGGACGAACTTGGTCCATGTGGATGATTCTTGGACCAAATCTCTCTTCGTTGGTCTCAAACTTCTCCACATGGTTTAATGTGTCATATTACATCAATCTATGCTTGACATTTGGCTTCGGTCAACTTTGAAGCTTGTCGAAACGAAGAAGGACCAAAATGGACGAACTTGGTCCATGTGGATGATTCTTGGACCAAATCTCTCTTCGTTGGTCTCAAACTTCTCCACATGGTTTAATGTGTCATATTACATCAATCTATGCTTGACATTTGGCTTCGGTCAACTTTGAAGCTTGTCGAAACGAAGAAGGACCAAAATGGACGAACTTGGTCCATGTGGATGATTCTTGGACCAAATCTCTCTTCGTTGGTCTCAAACTTCTCCACATGGTTTAATGTGTCATATTACATCAATCTATGCTTGACATTTGGCTTCGGTCAACTTTGAAGCTTGTCGAAACGAAGAAGGACCAAAATGGACGAACTTGGTCCATGTGGATGATTCTTGGACCAAATCTCTCTTCGTTGGTCTCAAACTTCTCCACATGGTTTAATGTGTCATATTACATCAATCTATGCTTGACATTTGGCTTCGGTCAACTTTGAAGCTTGTCGAAACGAAGAAGGACCAAAATGGACGAACTTGGTCCATGTGGATGATTCTTGGACCAAATCTCTCTTCGTTGGTCTCAAACTTCTCCACATGGTTTAATGTGTCATATTACATCAATCTATGCTTGACATTTGGCTTCGGTCAACTTTGAAGCTTGTCGAAACGAAGAAGGACCAAAATGGACGAACTTGGTCCATGTGGATGATTCTTGGACCAAATCTCTCTTCGTTGGTCTCAAACTTCTCCACATGGTTTAATGTGTCATATTACATCAATCTATGCTTGACATTTGGCTTCGGTCAACTTTGAAGCTTGTCGAAACGAAGAAGGACCAAAATGGACGAACTTGGTCCATGTGGATGATTCTTGGACCAAATCTCTCTTCGTTGGTCTCAAACTTCTCCACATGGTTTAATGTGTCATATTACATCAATCTATGCTTGACATTTGGCTTCGGTCAACTTTGAAGCTTGTCGAAACGAAGAAGGACCAAAATGGACGAACTTGGTCCATGTGGATGATTCTTGGACCAAATCTCTCTTCGTTGGTCTCAAACTTCTCCACATGGTTTAATGTGTCATATTACATCAATCTATGCTTGACATTTGGCTTCGGTCAACTTTGAAGCTTGTCGAAACGAAGAAGGACCAAAATGGACGAACTTGGTCCATGTGGATGATTCTTGGACCAAATCTCTCTTCGTTGGTCTCAAACTTCTCCACATGGTTTAATGTGTCATATTACATCAATCTATGCTTGACATTTGGCTTCGGTCAACTTTGAAGCTTGTCGAAACGAAGAAGGACCAAAATGGACGAACTTGGTCCATGTGGATGATTCTTGGACCAAATCTCTCTTCGTTGGTCTCAAACTTCTCCACATGGTTTAATGTGTCATATTACATCAATCTATGCTTGACATTTGGCTTCGGTCAACTTTGAAGCTTGTCGAAACGAAGAAGGACCAAAATGGACGAACTTGGTCCATGTGGATGATTCTTGGACCAAATCTCTCTTCGTTGGTCTCAAACTTCTCCACATGGTTTAATGTGTCATATTACATCAATCTATGCTTGACATTTGGCTTCGGTCAACTTTGAAGCTTGTCGAAACGAAGAAGGACCAAAATGGACGAACTTGGTCCATGTGGATGATTCTTGGACCAAATCTCTCTTCGTTGGTCTCAAACTTCTCCACATGGTTTAATGTGTCATATTACATCAATCTATGCTTGACATTTGGCTTCGGTCAACTTTGAAGCTTGTCGAAACGAAGAAGGACCAAAATGGACGAACTTGGTCCATGTGGATGATTCTTGGACCAAATCTCTCTTCGTTGGTCTCAAACTTCTCCACATGGTTTAATGTGTCATATTACATCAATCTATGCTTGACATTTGGCTTCGGTCAACTTTGAAGCTTGTCGAAACGAAGAAGGACCAAAATGGACGAACTTGGTCCATGTGGATGATTCTTGGACCAAATCTCTCTTCGTTGGTCTCAAACTTCTCCACATGGTTTAATGTGTCATATTACATCAATCTATGCTTGACATTTGGCTTCGGTCAACTTTGAAGCTTGTCGAAACGAAGAAGGACCAAAATGGACGAACTTGGTCCATGTGGATGATTCTTGGACCAAATCTCTCTTCGTTGGTCTCAAACTTCTCCACATGGTTTAATGTGTCATATTACATCAATCTATGCTTGACATTTGGCTTCGGTCAACTTTGAAGCTTGTCGAAACGAAGAAGGACCAAAATGGACGAACTTGGTCCATGTGGATGATTCTTGGACCAAATCTCTCTTCGTTGGTCTCAAACTTCTCCACATGGTTTAATGTGTCATATTACATCAATCTATGCTTGACATTTGGCTTCGGTCAACTTTGAAGCTTGTCGAAACGAAGAAGGACCAAAATGGACGAACTTGGTCCATGTGGATGATTCTTGGACCAAATCTCTCTTCGTTGGTCTCAAACTTCTCCACATGGTTTAATGTGTCATATTACATCAATCTATGCTTGACATTTGGCTTCGGTCAACTTTGAAGCTTGTCGAAACGAAGAAGGACCAAAATGGACGAACTTGGTCCATGTGGATGATTCTTGGACCAAATCTCTCTTCGTTGGTCTCAAACTTCTCCACATGGTTTAATGTGTCATATTACATCAATCTATGCTTGACATTTGGCTTCGGTCAACTTTGAAGCTTGTCGAAACGAAGAAGGACCAAAATGGACGAACTTGGTCCATGTGGATGATTCTTGGACCAAATCTCTCTTCGTTGGTCTCAAACTTCTCCACATGGTTTAATGTGTCATATTACATCAATCTATGCTTGACATTTGGCTTCGGTCAACTTTGAAGCTTGTCGAAACGAAGAAGGACCAAAATGGACGAACTTGGTCCATGTGGATGATTCTTGGACCAAATCTCTCTTCGTTGGTCTCAAACTTCTCCACATGGTTTAATGTGTCATATTACATCAATCTATGCTTGACATTTGGCTTCGGTCAACTTTGAAGCTTGTCGAAACGAAGAAGGACCAAAATGGACGAACTTGGTCCATGTGGATGATTCTTGGACCAAATCTCTCTTCGTTGGTCTCAAACTTCTCCACATGGTTTAATGTGTCATATTACATCAATCTATGCTTGACATTTGGCTTCGGTCAACTTTGAAGCTTGTCGAAACGAAGAAGGACCAAAATGGACGAACTTGGTCCATGTGGATGATTCTTGGACCAAATCTCTCTTCGTTGGTCTCAAACTTCTCCACATGGTTTAATGTGTCATATTACATCAATCTATGCTTGACATTTGGCTTCGGTCAACTTTGAAGCTTGTCGAAACGAAGAAGGACCAAAATGGACGAACTTGGTCCATGTGGATGATTCTTGGACCAAATCTCTCTTCGTTGGTCTCAAACTTCTCCACATGGTTTAATGTGTCATATTACATCAATCTATGCTTGACATTTGGCTTCGGTCAACTTTGAAGCTTGTCGAAACGAAGAAAGACCAAAATGGACGAACTTGGTCCATGTGGATGATTCTTGGACCAAATCTCTCTTCGTTGGTCTCAAACTTCTCCACATGGTTTAATGTGTCATATTACATCAATCTATGCTTGACATTTGGCTTCGGTCAACTTTGAAGCTTGTCGAAACGAAGAAGGACCAAAATGGACGAACTTGGTCCATGTGGATGATTCTTGGACCAAATCTCTCTTCGTTGGTCTCAAACTTCTCCACATGGTTTAATGTGTCATATTACATCAATCTATGCTTGACATTTGGCTTCGGTCAACTTTGAAGCTTGTCGAAACGAAGAAGGACCAAAATGGACGAACTTGGTCCATGTGGATGATTCTTGGACCAAATCTCTCTTCGTTGGTCTCAAACTTCTCCACATGGTTTAATGTGTCATATTACATCAATCTATGCTTGACATTTGGCTTCGGTCAACTTTGAAGCTTGTCGAAACGAAGAAGGACCAAAATGGACGAACTTGGTCCATGTGGATGATTCTTGGACCAAATCTCTCTTCGTTGGTCTCAAACTTCTCCACATGGTTTAATGTGTCATATTACATCAATCTATGCTTGACATTTGGCTTCGGTCAACTTTGAAGCTTGTCGAAACGAAGAAGGACCAAAATGGACGAACTTGGTCCATGTGGATGATTCTTGGACCAAATCTCTCTTCGTTGGTCTCAAACTTCTCCACATGGTTTAATGTGTCATATTACATCAATCTATGCTTGACATTTGGCTTCGGTCAACTTTGAAGCTTGTCGAAACGAAGAAGGACCAAAATGGACGAACTTGGTCCATGTGGATGATTCTTGGACCAAATCTCTCTTCGTTGGTCTCAAACTTCTCCACATGGTTTAATGTGTCATATTACATCAATCTATGCTTGACATTTGGCTTCGGTCAACTTTGAAGCTTGTCGAAACGAAGAAGGACCAAAATGGACGAACTTGGTCCATGTGGATGATTCTTGGACCAAATCTCTCTTCGTTGGTCTCAAACTTCTCCACATGGTTTAATGTGTCATATTACATCAATCTATGCTTGACATTTGGCTTCGGTCAACTTTGAAGCTTGTCGAAACGAAGAAGGACCAAAATGGACGAACTTGGTCCATGTGGATGATTCTTGGACCAAATCTCTCTTCGTTGGTCTCAAACTTCTCCACATGGTTTAATGTGTCATATTACATCAATCTATGCTTGACATTTGGCTTCGGTCAACTTTGAAGCTTGTCGAAACGAAGAAGGACCAAAATGGACGAACTTGGTCCATGTGGATGATTCTTGGACCAAATCTCTCTTCGTTGGTCTCAAACTTCTCCACATGGTTTAATGTGTCATATTACATCAATCTATGCTTGACATTTGGCTTCGGTCAACTTTGAAGCTTGTCGAAACGAAGAAGGACCAAAATGGACGAACTTGGTCCATGTGGATGATTCTTGGACCAAATCTCTCTTCGTTGGTCTCAAACTTCTCCACATGGTTTAATGTGTCATATTACATCAATCTATGCTTGACATTTGGCTTCGGTCAACTTTGAAGCTTGTCGAAACGAAGAAGGACCAAAATGGACGAACTTGGTCCATGTGGATGATTCTTGGACCAAATCTCTCTTCGTTGGTCTCAAACTTCTCCACATGGTTTAATGTGTCATATTACATCAATCTATGCTTGACATTTGGCTTCGGTCAACTTTGAAGCTTGTCGAAACGAAGAAGGACCAAAATGGACGAACTTGGTCCATGTGGATGATTCTTGGACCAAATCTCTCTTCGTTGGTCTCAAACTTCTCCACATGGTTTAATGTGTCATATTACATCAATCTATGCTTGACATTTGGCTTCGGTCAACTTTGAAGCTTGTCGAAACGAAGAAGGACCAAAATGGACGAACTTGGTCCATGTGGATGATTCTTGGACCAAATCTCTCTTCGTTGGTCTCAAACTTCTCCACATGGTTTAATGTGTCATATTACATCAATCTATGCTTGACATTTGGCTTCGGTCAACTTTGAAGCTTGTCGAAACGAAGAAGGACCAAAATGGACGAACTTGGTCCATGTGGATGATTCTTGGACCAAATCTCTCTTCGTTGGTCTCAAACTTCTCCACATGGTTTAATGTGTCATATTACATCAATCTATGCTTGACATTTGGCTTCGGTCAACTTTGAAGCTTGTCGAAACGAAGAAGGACCAAAATGGACGAACTTGGTCCATTGGATGATTCTTGGACCAAATCTCTCTTCGTTGGTCTCAAACTTCTCCACATGGTTTAATGTGTCATATTACATCAATCTATGCTTGACATTTGGCTTCGGTCAACTTTGAAGCTTGTCGAAACGAAGAAGGACCAAAATGGACGAACTTGGTCCATGTGGATGATTCTTGGACCAAATCTCTCTTCGTTGGTCTCAAACTTCTCCACATGGTTTAATGTGTCATATTACATCAATCTATGCTTGACATTTGGCTTCGGTCAACTTTGAAGCTTGTCGAAACGAAGAAGGACCAAAATGGACGAACTTGGTCCATGTGGATGATTCTTGGACCAAATCTCTCTTCGTTGGTCTCAAACTTCTCCACATGGTTTAATGTGTCATATTACATCAATCTATGCTTGACATTTGGCTTCGGTCAACTTTGAAGCTTGTCGAAACGAAGAAGGACCAAAATGGACGAACTTGGTCCATGTGGATGATTCTTGGACCAAATCTCTCTTCGTTGGTCTCAAACTTCTCCACATGGTTTAATGTGTCATATTACATCAATCTATGCTTGACATTTGGCTTCGGTCAACTTTGAAGCTTGTCGAAACGAAGAAGGACCAAAATGGACGAACTTGGTCCATGTGGATGATTCTTGGACCAAATCTCTCTTCGTTGGTCTCAAACTTCTCCACATGGTTTAATGTGTCATATTACATCAATCTATGCTTGACATTTGGCTTCGGTCAACTTTGAAGCTTGTCGAAACGAAGAAGGACCAAAATGGACGAACTTGGTCCATGTGGATGATTCTTGGACCAAATCTCTCTTCGTTGGTCTCAAACTTCTCCACATGGTTTATGTGTCATATTACATCAATCTATGCTTGACATTTGGCTTCGGTCAACTTTGAAGCTTGTCGAAAGAAGAAAGACCAAAATGGACGAACTTGGTCCATGTTGGATGATTCTTGGACCAAATCTCTCTTCGTTGGTCTCAAACTTCTCCACATGGTTTAATGTGTCATATTACATCAATCTATGCTTGACATTTGGCTTCGGTCAACTTTGAAGCTTGTCGAAACGAAGAAGGACCAAAATGGACGAACTTGGTCCATGTGGATGATTCTTGGACCAAATCTCTCTTCGTTGGTCTCAAACTTCTCCACATGGTTTAATGTGTCATATTACATCAATCTATGCTTGACATTTGGCTTCGGTCAACTTTGAAGCTTGTCGAAACGAAGAAGGACCAAAATGGACGAACTTGGTCCAAGTTGGATGATTCTTGGACCAAATCTCTCTTCGTTGGTCTCAAACTTCTCCACATGGTTTAATGTGTCATATTACATCAATCTATGCTTGACATTTGGCTTCGGTCAACTTTGAAGCTTGTCGAAACGAAGAAGGACCAAAATGGACGAACTTGGTCCATGTGGATGATTCTTGGACCAAATCTCTCTTCGTTGGTCTCAAACTTCTCCACATGGTTTAATGTGTCATATTACATCAATCTATGCTTGACATTTGGCTTCGGTCAACTTTGAAGCTTGTCGAAACGAAGAAGACCAAAATGGACGAACTTGGTCCATGTGGATGATTCTTGGACCAAATCTCTCTTCGTTGGTCTCAAACTTCTCCACATGGTTTAATGTGTCATATTACATCAATCTATGCTTGACATTTGGCTTCGGTCAACTTTGAAGCTTGTCGAAACGAAGAAGGACCAAAATGGACGAACTTGGTCATGTGGATGATTCTTGGACCAAATCTCTCTTCGTTGGTCTCAAACTTCTCCACATGGTTTAATGTGTCATATTACATCAATCTATGCTTGACATTTGGCTTCGGTCAACTTTGAAGCTTGTCGAAAAGAAGAAGACCAAAATGGACGAACTTGGTCCATGTTGGATGATTCTTGGACCAAATCTCTCTTCGTTGGTCTCAAACTTCTCCACATGGTTTAATGTGTCATATTACATCAATCTATGCTTGACATTTGGCTTCGGTCAACTTTGAAGCTTGTCGAAACGAAGAAGACCAAAATGGACGAACTTGGTCCAAGTGGATGATTCTTGGACCAAATCTCTCTTCGTTGGTCTCAAACTTCTCCACATGGTTTAATGTGTCATATTACATCAATCTATGCTTGACATTTGGCTTCGGTCAACTTTGAAGCTTGTCGAAACGAAGAAGGACCAAAATGGACGAACTTGGTCCAAGTGGATGATTCTTGGACCAAATCTCTCTTCGTTGGTCTCAAACTTCTCCACATGGTTTAATGTGTCATATTACATCAATCTATGCTTGACATTTGGCTTCGGTCAACTTTGAAGCTTGTCGAAACGAAGAAAGACCAAAATGGACGAACTTGGTCCAATTGGATGATTCTTGGACCAAATCTCTCTTCGTTGGTCTCAAACTTCTCCACATGGTTTAATGTGTCATATTACATCAATCTATGCTTGACATTTGGCTTCGGTCAACTTTGAAGCTTGTCGAAACGAAGAAGGACCAAAATGGACGAACTTGGTCCAGTTGGATGATTCTTGGACCAAATCTCTCTTCGTTGGTCTCAAACTTCTCCACATGGTTTATGTGTCATATTACATCAATCTATGCTTGACATTTGGCTTCGGTCAACTTTGAAGCTTGTCGAAACGAAGAAAGACCAAAATGGACGAACTTGGTCCAGTGGATGATTCTTGGACCAAATCTCTCTTCGTTGGTCTCAAACTTCTCCACATGGTTTAATGTGTCATATTACATCAATCTATGCTTGACATTTGGCTTCGGTCAACTTTGAAGCTTGTCGAAACGAAGAAGGACCAAAATGGACGAACTTGGTCCATGTGGATGATTCTTGGACCAAATCTCTCTTCGTTGGTCTCAAACTTCTCCACATGGTTTAATGTGTCATATTACATCAATCTATGCTTGACATTTGGCTTCGGTCAACTTTGAAGCTTGTCGAAACGAAGAAGGACCAAAATGGACGAACTTGGTCCATGTGGATGATTCTTGGACCAAATCTCTCTTCGTTGGTCTCAAACTTCTCCACATGGTTTATTGTGTCATATTACATCAATCTATGCTTGACATTTGGCTTCGGTCAACTTTGAAGCTAGTCGAAACGAAGAAGACCAAAATGGACGAACTTGGTCCTGTGGATGATTCTTGGACCAAATCTCTCTTCGTTGGTCTCAAACTTCTCCACATGGTTTATTGTGTCATATTACATCAATCTATGCTTGACATTTGGCTTCGGTCAACTTTGAAGCTTGTCGAAACGAAGAAGGACCAAAATGGACGAACTTGGTCCATGTGGATGATTCTTGGACCAAATCTCTCTTCGTTGGTCTCAAACTTCTCCACATGGTTTAATGTGTCATATTACATCAATCTATGCTTGACATTTGGCTTCGGTCAACTTTGAAGCTTGTCGAAACGAAGAAAGACCAAAATGGACGAACTTGGTCCAAGTGGATGATTCTTGGACCAAATCTCTCTTCGTTGGTCTCAAACTTCTCCACATGGTTTATTGTGTCATATTACATCAATCTATGCTTGACATTTGGCTTCGGTCAACTTTGAAGCTAGTCGAAACGAAGAAGAAGACCAAAATGGACGAACTTGGTCCATGTGGATGATTCTTGGACCAAATCTCTCTTCGTTGGTCTCAAACTTCTCCACATGGTTTATTGTGTCATATTACATCAATCTATGCTTGACATTTGGCTTCGGTCAATTTGAAGCTTGTCGAAAGAGAAGGACCAAAATGGACGAACTTGGTTAAGTTGGATGATTCTTGGACCAAATCTCTCTTCGTTGGTCTCAAACTTCTCCACATGGTTTATTGTGTCATATTACATCAATCTATGCTTGACATTTGGCTTCGGTCAACTTTGAAGCTTGTCGAAAGAAGAAAGACCAAAATGGACGAACTTGGTCCAAGTTGGATGATTCTTGGACCAAATCTCTCTTCGTTGGTCTCAAACTTCTCCACATGGTTTAATGTGTCATATTACATCAATCTATGCTTGACATTTGGCTTCGGTCAACTTTGAAGCTAGTCGAAAGGAAGAAGGACCAAAATGGACGAACTTGGTCCATGTGGATGATTCTTGGACCAATCTCTCTTCGTTGGTCTCAAACTTCTCCACATGGTTTATTGTGTCATATTACATCAATCTATGCTTGACATTTGGCTTTCAATTTGAACTTGAAGCTTGTCGAAAGAAGAAGACCAAAATGGACGAACTTGGTTTAAGTGGATGATTCTTGGACCAAATCTCTCTTCGTTGGTCTCAAACTTCTCCACATGGTTTAATGTGTCATATTACATCAATCTATGCTTGACATTTGGCTTCGGTCAACTTTGAAGCTTGTCGAAACGAAGAAGGACCAAAATGGACGAACTTGGTCCATGTGGATGATTCTTGGACCAAATCTCTCTTCGTTGGTCTCAAACTTCTCCACATGGTTTAATGTGTCATATTACATCAATCTATGCTTGACATTTGGCTTCGGTCAACTTTGAAGCTTGTCGAAACGAAGAAAGACCAAAATGGACGAACTTGGTCATGTGGATGATTCTTGGACCAAATCTCTCTTCGTTGGTCTCAAACTTCTCCACATGGTTTATTGTCATATTACATCAATCTATGCTTGACATTTGGCTTCGGTCAACTTTGAAGCTAGTCGAAACGAAGAAAGACCAAAATGGACGAACTTGGGCCATGTGGATGATTCTTGGACAAAATCTCTTTCGTTGGTCTCAAACTTCTCCACATGGTTTATTGTGTCATATTACATCAATCTATGCTTGACATTTGGCTTCGGTCAACTTTGAAGCTTGTCGAAACGAAGAAGGACCAAAATGGACGAACTTGGTTTATGGGATGATTCTTGGACCAAATCTCTCTTCGTTGGTCTCAAACTTCTCCACATGGTTTAATGTGTCATATTACATCAATCTATGCTTGACATTTGGCTTCGGTCAACTTTGAAGCTGTCGAAACGAAGAAGGACCAAAATGGACGAACTTGGTCCATGTGGATGATTCTTGGACCAAATCTCTCTTCGTTGGTCTCAAACTTCTCCACATGGTTTAATGTGTCATATTACATCAATCTATGCTTGACATTTGGCTTCGGTCAACTTTGAAGCTGTCGAAACGAAGAAGGACCAAAAAGTGAACTTGGTTCATTGGATGGATGATCTTGGACCAAATCTCTCTTCGTTGGTCTCAAACTTCTCATGGTTTAATGTGTCATATTACATCAATCTATGCTTGACATTTGGCTTCGGTCAACTTTGAAGCTTGAAAACGAAGAAGAAGACCAAAATGGACGAACTTGGTCCATGTGGATGATTCTTGGACCAAATCTCTTCGTTGGTCTCAAACTTCTCCACATGGTTTAATGTGTCATATTACATCAATCTATGCTTGACATTTGGCTTCGGTCAACTTTGAAGCTAGTCGAAACGAAGAAAGACCAAAATGGACGAACTTGGTCATGTTGATGATTCTTGGACCAAATCTCTCTCTTCGTTGGTCTCAAACTTCTCCACATGGTTTATTGTGTCATATTACATCAATCTATGCTTGACATTTGGCTTCGGTCAACTTTGAAGCTTGTCGAAACGAAGAAGACCAAAATGGACGAACTTGGTCCATTGGATGATTCTTGGACCAAATCTCTCTTCGTTGGTCTCAAACTTCTCCACATGGTTTAATGTCATATTACATCAATCTATGCTTGACATTTGGCTTCGGTCAACTTTGAAGCTTGTCGAAACGAAGAAGGACCAAAATGGACGAACTTGGTTCAATGGATGATTCTTGGACCAAATCTCTCTTCGTTGGTCTCAAACTTCTCCACATGGTTTAATGTGTCATATTACATCAATCTATGCTTGACATTTGGCTTCGGTCAACTTTGAAGCTAGTCGAAACGAAGAAGACCAAAATGGACGAACTTGGTCCATGTGGATGATTCTTGGACCAAATCTCTCTTCGTTGGTCTCAAACTTCTCCACATGGTTTAATGTGTCATATTACATCAATCTATGCTTGACATTTGGCTTCGGTCAACTTTGAAGCTTGTCGAAACGAAGAAGGACCAAAATGGACGAACTTGGTCAATGTGGATGATTCTTGGACCAAATCTCTCTTCGTTGGTCTCAAACTTCTCCACATGGTTTAATGTGTCATATTACATCAATCTATGCTTGACATTTGGCTTCGGTCAACTTTGAAGCTAGTCGAAACGAAGAAGGACCAAAATGGACGAACTTGGTCCTGTGGATGATTCTTGGACCAATCTCTTTCGTTGGTCTCAAACTTCTCCACATGGTTTATTGTGTCATATTACATCAATCTATGCTTGACATTTGGCTTCGGTCAACTTTGAAGCTTGTCGAAACGAAGAAGGACCAAAATGGACGAACTTGGTCCAAGTGGATGATTCTTGGACAAATCTCTCTTCGTTGGTCTCAAACTTCTCCACATGGTTTAATGTGTCATATTACATCAATCTATGCTTGACATTTGGCTTCGGTCAACTTTGAAGCTTGTCGAAACGAAGAAGGACCAAAATGGACGAACTTGGTCCATGTGGATGATTCTTGGACCAAATCTCTCTTCGTTGGTCTCAAACTTCTCCACATGGTTTAATGTGTCATATTACATCAATCTATGCTTGACATTTGGCTTCGTCAACTTTGAAGCTTGTCGAAACGAAGAAGACCAAATGGACGAACTTGGTCCTTGTGGATGATTCTTGGACCAAATCTCTCTTCGTTGGTCTCAAACTTCTCCACATGGTTTAATGTGTCATATTACATCAATCTATGCTTGACATTTGGCTTCGGTCAACTTTGAAGCTTAGTCGAAACGAAGAAGACCAAAATGGACGAACTTGGTCCATGTGGATGATTCTTGGACCAAATCTCTCTTCGTTGGTCTCAAACTTCTCCACATGGTTTAATGTGTCATATTACATCAATCTATGCTTGACATTTGGCTTCGGTCAACTTTGAAGCTTGTCGAAACGAAGAAAGACCAAAATGGACGAACTTGGTCCATGTGGATGATTCTTGGACCAAATCTCTCTTCGTTGGTCTCAAACTTCTCCACATGGTTTAATGTGTCATATTACATCAATCTATGCTTGACATTTGGCTTCGGTCAACTTTGAAGCTAGTCGAAACGAAGAAGACCAAAATGGACGAACTTGGTCCTGTGGATGATTCTTGGACCAAATCTCTCTTCGTTGGTCTCAAACTTCTCCACATGGTTTATTGTGTCATATTACATCAATCTATGCTTGACATTTGGCTTCGGTCAACTTTGAAGCTGTCGAAACGAAGAAAGACCAAAATGGACGAACTTGGTCCATGTGGATGATTCTTGGACCAAATCTCTCTTCGTTGGTCTCAAACTTCTCCACATGGTTTATTGTGTCATATTACATCAATCTATGCTTGACATTTGGCTTCGGTCAACTTTGAAGCTTGTCGAAACGAAGAAAGACCAAAATGGACGAACTTGGTCCATGTTGGATGATTCTTGGACCAAATCTCTCTTCGTTGGTCTCAAACTTCTCACATGGTTTATTGTGTCATATTACATCAATCTATGCTTGACATTTGGCTTCGGTCAACTTTGAAGCTAGTCGAAACGAAGAAGGACCAAATGGGAACTTCTGATGAGTGATGATTCTTGGACCAAATCTCTTCTTCGTTGGTCTCAAACTTCTCCACATGGTTTAATTGTGTCATATTACATCAATCTATGCTTGACATTTGCTGGTCGGTCAACTTTGAAGCTTGTCGAAACGAAGAAGACCAAAATGGACGAACTTGGATTAAGTTGGATGATTCTTGGACCAAATCTCTCTTCGTTGGTCTCAAACTTCTCCACATGGTTTATTGTGTCATATTACATCAATCTATGCTTGACATTTGGCTTCGGTCAACTTTGAAGCTTGTCGAAACGAAGAAGACCAAAATGGACGAACTTGGTCCAAGTGGATGATTCTTGGACCAAATCTCTTTCGTTGGTCTCAAACTTCTCCACATGGTTTATTGTGTCATATTACATCAATCTATGCTTGACATTTGGTTTCGGTCAACTTTGAAGCTAGTCGAAACGAAGAAAGACCAAAATGGACGAACTTGGTAATGTGGATGATTCTTGGACAAATCTCTCTTCGTTGGTCTCAAACTTCTCCACATGGTTTATTGTGTATATTACATCAATCTATGCTTGACATTTGGCTTCGGTCAACTTTGAAGCTAGTCGAAACGAAGAAGACCACAAATGGACGAACTTGGTCAATTTGGATGATTCTTGGACCAAATCTCTCTTCGTTGGTCTCAAACTTCTCCACATGGTTTATTGTGTCATATTACATCAATCTATGCTTGACATTTGGCTTCGGTCAACTTTGAAGCTAGTCGAAACGAAGAAGACCAAAATGGACGAACTTGGTTAAGTGGATGATTCTTGGACCAAATCTCTCTTGTTGGTCTCAAACTTCTCCACATGGTTTATTGTGTCATATTACATCAATCTATGCTTGACATTTGGCTTCGGTCAACTTTGAAGCTGTCGAAGAAGAAGACCAAAATGGACGAACTTGGTTTATGTGATGATTCTTGGACCAAATCTCTCTTCGTTGGTCTCAAACTTCTCCACATGGTTTATTGTGTCATATTACATCAATCTATGCTTGACATTTGGCTTCGGTCAACTTTGAAGCTTGTCGAAACGAAAGAAAGACCAAAATGGACGAACTTGGTTTATGTTGGATGATTCTTGGACCAAATCTCTCTTCGTTGGTCTCAAACTTCTCCACATGGTTTATTGTGTCATTATTATCAATCTATGCTTGACATTTGGCTTCGGTCAACTTGAAGCTAGTCGAAACGAAAAGGACCAAAATGGACGAACTTGGTAAGTGGATGATTCTTGGACCAAATCTCTCTTCGTTGGTCTCAAACTTCTCCACATGGTTTATTGTGTCATATTACATCAATCTATGCTTGACATTTGGCTTTGGTCAACTTTGAAGCTAGTCGAAACGAAGAAGACCAAAATGGACGAACTTGGTCCATGGATGATTCTTGGACCAAATCTCTCTTCGTTGGTCTCAAACTTCTCCACATGGTTTAATGTGTCATATTACATCAATCTATGCTTGACATTAGGCTTCGGTCAACTTTGAAGCTTGTCGAAACGAAGAAAGACCAAAATGGACGAACTTGGTCCAAGTGGATGATTCTTGGACCAAATCTCTTTCGTTGGTCTCAAACTTCTCCACATGGTTTATTGTGTCATATTACATCAATCTATGCTTGACATTTGGCTTCGGTCAACTTTGAAGCTTGTCGAAACGAAGAAGGACCAAAATGGACGAACTTGGTCATGTGGATGATTCTTGGACCAAATCTCTTTCGTTGGTCTCAAACTTCTCCATGATTTTAATGTGTCATATTACATCATCTATGCTTGACATTTGGCTTCGGTTAACTTTGAAGCTTGTCGAAACGAAGAAAGACCAAAATGGACGAACTTGGTCAAGTGGATGATTCTTGGACCAATCTCTCTTCGTTGGTCTCAAACTTCTCCACATGGTTTATTGTGTCATATTACATAATCAATCTGCTTGTCACTTTGGCTTCGGCTCATCTTTGAACTGTTGAGCGTCGTCGCCAAAATGGACCAAAATCGAACTTGGTTTATGTGGATGATTCTTGGACCAAATCTCTCTTCGTTGGTCTCAAACTTCTACATGGTTTAATTGTGTCATATTACATCAATCTATGCTTGACAAATTTGGCTTCGGTCAACTTTGAAGCTTGTCGAAACGAAGAAAGACCAAAATGGACGAACTTGGTCCATGTGGATGATTCTTGGACCAATCTCTTTTTCGTTGGTCTCAAACTTCTCACATGGTTTAATGTGTCATATTACATCAATCTATGCTTGACATTTGGCTTTCGTTCAACTTTGAAGCTAGTCGAACGAAGAAGGACCAAAATGGACGAACTTGGTCCTGTTGATGATTCTTGGACAAAAATTCTTTCGTTGGTCTCAAACTTCTCACATGGTTTTATTGTGTATATTACATCAATCTATGCTTGACATTTGGCTTCGGTCAACTTTGAAGCTTGTCGAAACGAAGAAGGACAAAATGGACGAACTTGGTCATGTGGATGATTCTTGGACCAAAATCTCTTTCGTTGGTCTCAAACTTCTCATGGTTTATTGTGTCATATTACATCAATCTATGCTTGACATTTGGCTTCGATCAACTTTGAAGCCTGTCGAACGAAGAAAGACCAAAATGGACGAACTTGGTCTATGTGGATGATTCTTGGACCAAATTCTCTCTTCGTTGGTCTCAAACTTCTCCACATGGTTTAATGTGTCATATTACATCAATCTATGCTTGACATTTGGCTTCGGTCAACTTTGAAGCTTGTCGAAAGGAAGAAGACCAAAATGGACGAACTTGGTTCGGTCATGTGGATGATTCTTGGACAAATCTCTCTTCGTTGGTCTCAAACTTCTCCACATGGTTTAATGTGTCATATTACATCAATCTATGCTTGACATTTGGCTTCGGTGAACTTTGAAGCTTGTCGAAAGGAAGAAAGACCAAAATGGACGAACTTGGTCATGTGGATGATTCTTGGACCAAATCTCTCTTCGTTGGTCTCAAACTTTCCACATGGTTTAATGTGTCATATTACATCAATCTATGCTTGACATTTGGCTTCGGTCAACTTTGAAGCTAGTCGAAACGAAGGAAGGACCAAAATGGACGAACTTGGTCCATTGGATGATTCTTGGACCAAATCTCTCTTCGTTGGTCTCAAACTTCTCCACATGGTTTAATGTGTCATATTACATCAATCTATGCTTGACATTTGGCTTCGGTCAACTTTGAAGCTAGTCGAAACGAAGAAAGACCAAAATGGACGAACTTGGTCCATGTGGATGATTCTTGGACCAAATCTCTCTTCGTTGGTCTCAAACTTCTCCACATGGTTTAATGTGTCATATTACATCAATCTATGCTTGACATTTGGCTTCGGTCAACTTTGAAGCTTGTCGAACGAAGAAGGACCAAAATGGACGAAACTTGGTCCATGTGGATGATTCTTGGACCAAATCTCTCTTCGTTGGTCTCAAACTTCTCACATGGTTTAATGTGTCATATTACATCAATCTATGCTTGACATTTGGCTTCGGTCAACTTTGAAGCTTGTCGAAAGGAAGAAGGACCAAATGGACGAACTTGGTTTATGTGGATGATTCTTGGACAAATCTCTCTTCGTTGGTCTCAAACTTCTCACATGGTTTATTGTGTCATATTACATCAATCTATGCTTGATTTGGCTTTCGGCTTCAACGCTTGGATTGTCGAAAGAAGAAGACCAAAATGGACGAACTTGGTTAAGTGGATGATTCTTGGGACCAAAATCTCTTTCGTTGGTCTCAACTTCTCCACATGGTTTATATGTGTCATATTACATCAATCTATGCTTGACATTTGGCTTCGGTCAATTGAAGCTTGTCGAAACGAAGAAAGACCAAAATGGACGAACTTGGTCCATGTTGGATGATTCTTGGACCAAATCTCCTCTCGTTGGTCTCAAACTTCTCCACATGGTTTATTGTGTCATATTACATCAATCTATGCTTGACATTTGGCTTTCGGTCAACTTTGAAGCTTGTCGAAACGAAGAAAGACCAAAATGGACGAACTTGGTTATGTGGATGATTCTTGGACCAAATCTCTCTTCGTTGGTTCTCAAACTTCTCCACATGGTTTAATGTGTCATATTACATCTCATCTATGCTTGACATTAGGCTTCGGTGTCAACTTGAAGCTTGTCGAAACGAAGAAGGACCAAAATGGACGAACTTGGTCCATGTGGTGGATGATTTGGACCAAATCTCTCTTCGTTGGTCTCAAACTTCTCCACATGGTTTATTGTGTCATATTACATCAATCTATGCTTGACATTTGGCTTCGGTCAACTTTGAAGCTAGTCGAAACGAAGAGAAGACCAAAATGGACGAACTTGGTCATGTGGATGATTCTTGGACCAAATTCTCTTCGTTGGTCTCAAACTTCTCCACATGGTTTATTGTGTCATATTACATCAATCTATGCTTGACATTTGGCTTCGGTAACTTTGAAGCTTGTCGAAACGAAGAAAGGACCAAAATGGACGAACTTGGTCCAAGTGGATGATTCTTGGACAAATCTCTCTTCGTTGGTCTCAAACTTCTCCACATGGTTTAATGTGTCATATTACATCAATCTATGCTTGACATTTGGCTTCGGTCAACTTTGAAGCTTGTCGAAACGAAGAAGGACCAAAATGGACGAACTTGGTCATGTGGATGATTCTTGGACAAAATCTTCTTCGTTGGTCTCAAACTTCTCCACATGGTTTATTGTGTCATATTACATCAATCTATGCTTGACATTTTGGGCTTCGTTCAACTTGATGAAGCTTGTCGAAACGAAGAAAGACCAAAATGGACGAACTTGGTCCATGTGGATGATTCTTGGACCAAATCTCTTTCGTTGGTCTCAAACTTCTCACATGGTTTAATGTGTCATATTACATCAATCTATGCTTGACATTTGGCTTGGTCAACTTTGAAGCTAGTCGAAACGAAGAAGACCAAAATGGACGAACTTGGTCTATGTGGATGATTCTTGGACAAAATCTCTTTCGTTGGTCTCAAACTTCTCCACATGGTTTAATGTGTCATATTACATCAATCTATGCTTGACATAGGCTTTTTCGCTCAACTTTTGAAGCTTGTCGAAACGAAGAAAGACAAAATGGACGAACTTGGTCCATGTGGATGATCTTGGACCAAATCTCTCTTCGTTTGGTCTCAAACTTCTCCACATGGTTTATTGTGTCATATTACATCAATCTATGCTTGACATTTGGCTTTGGTCAACTTTGAAGCTTAGTCGAAACGAAGAAAAGAAACCAAATGGACGAACTTGGTCCATGTTGGATGATTCTTGGACAAAATCTCTTTCGTTGGTCTCAAACTTCTCCACATGGTTTAATGTGTCATATTACATCAATCTATGCTTGACATTTGGCTTCGGTCAATTTGAAGCTAGTCGAAACGAAGAAAGACCAAAATGGACGAACTTGGTTCATGTGGATGATTCTTGGACAAAATCTCTCTTCGTTGGTCTCAAACTTCTCCACATGGTTTAATGTGTCATATTACATCAATCTATGCTTGACATTTGGCTTCGGTCAACTTTGAAGCTTGTCGAAACGAAGAAAGACCAAAATGGACGAACTTGGTCCATGTGGATGATTCTTGGATAAAAATCTCTCTTCGTTGGTCTCAAACTTCTCCACATGGTTTATTGTGTCATATTACATCAATCTATGCTTGACATTTGGCTTCGGTCAACTTTGAAGCTAGTCGAAACGAAAGAAGACCAAAATGGGACGAACTTGGTCTATTGTAGATGATTCTTGGACCAAATCTCTCTTCGTTGGTCTCAAACTTCTCCACATGGTTTATGTGTCATATTACATCAATCTATGCTTGACATTTGGCTTCGGTCAACTTTGAAGCTAGTCGAGAACGAAGAAGACCAAAATGGACGAACTTGGTCCATGTGGATGATTCTTGGACAAAATCTCTCTTCGTTGGTCTCAAACTTCTCCACATGGTTTATTGTGTCATATTACATCAATCTATGCTTGACATTAGGCTTCGTCGGTCAACTTTGAAGCTTGTCGAAAGAAGAAAGACCAAAATGGACGAACTTGGTATGTTGGATGATTCTTGGACCAAATCTCTTTCGTTGGTCTCAAACTTCTCCACATGGTTTAATGTGTCATATTACATCAATCTATGCTTGACATTTGGCTTCGGTCAACTTTGAAGCTTGTCGAAAAGGAAGAAAGACCAAAAGGACGAACTTGGTCCATGTGGATGATTCTTGGACCAAATCTCTCTTTCGTTGGTCTCAAACTTTCTCCACATGGTTTAATGTGTCATATTACATCAATCTATGCTTGACATTTGGCTTTCGGTCAACTTTGAAGCTTGTCGAAACGAAGAAAGACCAAAATGGACGAACTTGTCAAGTTGGATGATTCTTGGACCAAATCTTCTTCGTTGGTCTCAAACTTCTCCACATGGTTTAATGTGTCATATTACATCAATCTATGCTTGACATTTGGCTTCGGTCAACTTTGAAGCTAGTCGAAAGAAGAAAGACCAAAATGGACGAACTTGGTCCATGTGATGATTCTTGGACCAAATCTCTCTTCGTTGGTCTCAACTTCTCCACATGGTTTATTGTGTCATATTACATCAATTATGCTTGACATTTGGCTTCGGTCAACTTTGAAGCTAGTCGAAACGAAGAAGACCAAAATGGACGAACTTGGTCCAAGTGGATGATTCTTGGACCAAATCTCTCTTCGTTGGTCTCAAACTTCTCCACATGGTTTATTGTGTCATATTACATCAATCTATGCTTGACATTTGGCTTCGGTTCAACTTTGAAGCTAGTCGAAACGAAGAAAGACCAAAATGGACGAACTTGGTCCAAGTTGGATGATTCTTGGACCAAATCTTTTCGTTGTGTCTCAAACTTTCCACATGGTTTAATTGTGTCATATTACATCAATCTATGCTTGACATTTGGCTTCGGTCAACTTTTGAAGCTAGTCGAAAGAAGAAGAAGACAAATGGACGAACTTGGTCCATGTGGATGATTTTGGACAAATCTCTCTTCGTTGGTCTCAAACTTCTCCACATGGTTTATTGTGTCATATTACATCAATCTATGCTTGACATTTGGCTTCGGTTGAACTTTGAAGCTAGTCGAAACGAAGAAGGACCAAATGGACGAACTTGGTCCATGTGGATGATTCTTGGACCAAATCTCTCTTCGTTGGTCTCAAAACTTCTCCACATGGTTTATTGTGTCATATTACATCAATCTATGCTTGACATTTGGCTTCGGTCAACTTTGATGCTTGTCGAGACGAAGAAAGACCAAATGGACGAACTTGGTCCATGTGGATGATTCTTGGACCAAATCTCTCTTCGTTGGTCTCAACTTCTCCACATGGTTTATTGTGTCATATTACATCAATCTATGCTTGACATTTGGCTTCGGTCAAATTTGAAGCTAGTCGAAAGGAGAAGGACCAAATGGACGAACTTGGTCAAGTGGATGATTTTGGACCAAATCTCTTTGTTGGTCTCAAACTTCTCCACATGGTTTATTGTGTCATATTACATCAATTATGCTTGACATTTTGGCTTTGGTCAACTTTGAAGCTAGTCGAAACGAAGAAGACCAAAATGGACGAACTTGGTTAAGTTGGATGATTCTTGGACCAAATCTCTCTTCGTTGGTCTCAAACTTTTCCACATGGTTTAATGTGTCATATTACATCAATCTATGCTTGACATTTGGCTTTCGGTCAACTTTGAAGCTAGTCGAAACGAAAAAGACCAAAATGGACGAACTTTGGTCCATGTGATGATTCTTGGACCAAATCTCTCTTTGTTGGTCTCAAACTTCTCCACATGGTTTATGTGTCATATTACATCAATCTATGCTTGACATTTGGCTTCGGTCAACTTTGAAGCTTGTCGAAACGAAGAAAGACCAAAATGGACGAACTTGGTCATGTGGATGATTCTTGGACCAAATCTCTCTTTCGTTGGTCTCAAACTTCTCCACATGGTTTAATGTGTCATAATACATCAATCTATGCTTGACATTTGGCTTCGTCAACTTTGAAGCTTGTCGAAAGGAAGAAAGACCAAAATGGACGAACTTGGTTCCATGTAGATGATTCTTGGACAAAATCTCTCTTCGTTGGTCTCAAACTTCTCCACATGGTTTAATGTGTATATTACATCAATCTATGCTTGACATTTGGCTTCGGTCAACTTTGAAGCTTGTCGAAACGAAGAAGAAGGACCAAAATGGACGAACTTGGTCCATGTGGATGATTCTTGGACCAAATCTCTCTTCGTTGGTCTCAAATTTTCCACATGGTTTAATGTGTCATATTACATCAATCTATGCTTGACATTTGACTTCGGTCAACTTTGAAGCTTGTCGAAAGAAGAAAGACCAAAATGGACGAACTTGGTTATGTGGATGATTCTTGGACCAAATCTCTCTTCGTTGGTCTCAAATTCTCCACATGGTTTAATGTGTCATATTACATCAATCTATGCTTGACATTAGGCTTCGGTCAACTTTGAAGCTTGTCGAAACGAAAAGGACCAAATGGACGAACTTGGTAAT
>JAKRYI020000112.1:0-110493 GCA_022379115.2 Bauhinia variegata | reverse complement strand
TTTGCAAGACATTTGGCTTCGGTCACTTTGAAGCTAGTCGAAAAGAAGAAAGACCAAAATGGACGAACTTGGTGAAGTTGGATGATTCTTGGACCAAATCTCTCTTCGTTGGTCTCAAACTTCTCCACATGGTTTATTGTGTCATATTACATCAATCTTTGCAAGACATTTGGCTTCGGTTCACTTTGAAGCTAGTCGAAACGAAGAAAGACCAAAATGGACGAACTTGGTGAAGTTGGATGATTCTTGGACCAAATCTCTCTTCGTTGGTCTCAAACTTCTCCACATGGTTTATTGTGTCATATTACATCAATCTTTGCAAGACATTTGGCTTCGGTCCACTTTGAAGCTAGTGAAAACGAAGAAAGACCAAAATGGACGAACTTGGTGAAGTTGGATGATTCTTGGACCAAATCTCTCTTCGTTGGTCTCAAACTTCTCCACATGGTTTATTGTGTCATATTACATCAATCTTTGCAAGACATTTGGCTTCGGTCTTCTTTGAAGCAAGTGAAAACGAAGAAAGACCAAAATGGACGAACTTGGTGAAGTTGGATGATTCTTGGACCAAATCTCTCTTCGTTGGTCTCAAACTTCTCCACATGGTTTATTGTGTCATATTACATCAATCTTTGCAAGTCATTTGGCTTCGGTCCACTTTGAAGCAAGTGAAAACGAAGAAAGACCAAAATGGACGAACTTGGTGAAGTTGGATGATTCTTGGACCAAATCTCTCTTCGTTGGTCTCAAACTTCTCCACATGGTTTATTGTGTCATATTACATCAATCTTTGCAAGACATTTGGCTTCGGTCCACTTGAAGCTAGTCGAAACGAAGAAAGACCAAAATGGACGAACTTGGTGAAGTTGGATGATTCTTGGACCAAATCTCTCTTCGTTGGTCTCAAACTTCTCCACATGGTTTATTGTGTCATATTACATCAATCTTTGCAAGACATTTGGCTTCGGTCCACTTTGAAGCTAGTGAAAACGAAGAAAGACCAAAATGGACGAACTTGGTGAAGTTGGATGATTCTTGGACCAAATCTCTCTTCGTTGGTCTCAAACTTCTCCACATGGTTTATTGTGTCATATTACATCAATCTTTGCAAGACATTTGGCTTCGGTCCTTTTGAAGCAGTGAAAACGAAGAAAGACCAAAATGGACGAACTTGGTGAAGTTGGATGATTCTTGGACCAAATCTCTCTTCGTTGGTCTCAAACTTCTCCACATGGTTTATTGTGTCATATTACATCAATCTTTGCAAGACATTTGGCTTCGGTCCACTTTGAAGCAAGTGAAAACGAAGAAAGACCAAAATGGACGAACTTGGTGAAGTTGGATGATTCTTGGACCAAATCTCTCTTCGTTGGTCTCAAACTTCTCCACATGGTTTATTGTGTCATATTACATCAATCTTTGCAAGACATTTGGCTTCGGTCCACTTTGAAGCAAGTGAAACGAAGAAAGACCAAAATGGACGAACTTGGTGAAGTTGGATGATTCTTGGACCAAATCTCTCTTCGTTGGTCTCAAACTTCTCCACATGGTTTATTGTGTCATATTACATCAATCTTTGCAAGACATTTGGCTTCGGTCCACTTTGAAGCTAGTCGAAACGAAAGAAAGACCAAAATGGACGAACTTGGTGAAGTTGGATGATTCTTGGACCAAATCTCTCTTCGTTGGTCTCAAACTTCTCCACATGGTTTATTGTGTCATATTACATCAATCTTTGCAAGACATTTGGCTTCGGTCCACTTTGAAGCAAGTGAAAACGAAGAAAGACCAAAATGGACGAACTTGGTGAAGTTGGATGATTCTTGGACCAAATCTCTCTTCGTTGGTCTCAAACTTCTCCACATGGTTTATTGTGTCATATTACATCAATCTTTGCAAGACATTTGGCTTCGGTCCACTTTGAAGCAGTGAAAACGAAGAAAGACCAAAATGGACGAACTTGGTGAAGTTGGATGATTCTTGGACCAAATCTCTCTTCGTTGGTCTCAAACTTCTCCACATGGTTTATTGTGTCATATTACATCAATCTTTGCAAGACATTTGGCTTCGGTCCACTTTGAAGCAAGTGAAAACGAAGAAAGACCAAAATGGACGAACTTGGTGAAGTTGGATGATTCTTGGACCAAATCTCTCTTCGTTCGGTCTCAAACTTCTCCACATGGTTTATTGTGTCATATTACATCAATCTTTGCAAGACATTTGGCTTCGGTCTTTGAAGCTAGTCGAAACGAAGAAAGACCAAAATGGACGAACTTGGTGAAGTTGGATGATTCTTGGACCAAATCTCTCTTCGTTGGTCTCAAACTTCTCCACATGGTTTATTGTGTCATATTACATCAATCTTTGCAAGACATTTGGCTTCGGTCCACTTTGAAGCAAGTGAAAACGAAGAAAGACCAAAATGGACGAACTTGGTGAAGTTGGATGATTCTTGGACCAAATCTCTCTTCGTTGGTCTCAAACTTCTCCACATGGTTTATTGTGTCATATTACATCAATCTTTGCAAGACATTTGGCTTCGGTCCACTTTGAAGCTAGTCGAAAACGAAGAAAGACCAAAATGGACGAACTTGGTGAAGTTGGATGATTCTTGGACCAAATCTCTCTTCGTTGGTCTCAAACTTCTCCACATGGTTTATTGTGTCATATTACATCAATCTTTGCAAGACATTTGGCTTCGGTCCACTTTGAAGCAAGTGTGAAAACGAAGAAAGACCAAAATGGACGAACTTGGTGAAGTTGGATGATTCTTGGACCAAATCTCTCTTCGTTGGTCTCAAACTTCTCCACATGGTTTATTGTGTCATATTACATCAATCTTTGCAAGACATTTGGCTTCGGTCCACTTTGAAGCAAGTGAAACGAAGAAAGACCAAAATGGACGAACTTGGTGAAGTTGGATGATTCTTGGACCAAATCTCTCTTCGTTGGTCTCAAACTTCTCCACATGGTTTATTGTGTCATATTACATCAATCTTTGCAAGACATTTGGCTTCGGTCCACTTTGAAGCAAGTGAAAACGAAGAAAGACCAAAATGGACGAACTTGGTGAAGTTGGATGATTCTTGGACCAAATCTCTCTTCGTTGGTCTCAAACTTCTCCACATGGTTTATTGTGTCATATTACATCAATCTTTGCAAGTCATTTGGCTTCGGTCCACTTTGAAGCAAGTGAAAACGAAGAAAGACCAAAATGGACGAACTTGGTGAAGTTGGATGATTCTTGGACCAAATCTCTCTTCGTTGGTCTCAAACTTCTCCACATGGTTTATTGTGTCATATTACATCAATCTTTGCAAGACATTTGGCTTCGGTCCACTTTGAAGCTAGTCGAAACGAAGAAAGACCAAATGGACGAACTTGGTGAAGTTGGATGATTCTTGGACCAAATCTCTCTTCGTTGGTCTCAAACTTCTCCACATGGTTTATTGTGTCATATTACATCAATCTTTGCAAGACATTTGGCTTCGGTCCACTTTGAAGCAAGTGAAAACGAAGAAAGACCAAAATGGACGAACTTGGTGAAGTTGGATGATTCTTGGACCAAATCTCTCTTCGTTGGTCTCAAACTTCTCCACATGGTTTATTGTGTCATATTACATCAATCTTTGCAAGACATTTGGCTTCGGTCCACTTTGAAGCAAGTGAAACGAAGAAGAAAGACCAAAATGGACGAACTTGGTGAAGTTGGATGATTCTTGGACCAAATCTCTCTTCGTTGGTCTCAAACTTCTCCACATGGTTTATTGTGTCATATTACATCAATCTTTGCAAGACATTTGGCTTCGGTCCACTTTGAAGTAGTGAAAACGAAAAGAAGAAAGACCAAAATGGACGAACTTGGTGAAGTTGGATGATTCTTGGACCAAATCTCTCTTCGTTGGTCTCAAACTTCTCCACATGGTTTATTGTGTCATATTACATCAATCTTTGCAAGACATTTGGCTTCGGTCCACTTTGAAGCAAGTGAAAACGAAGAAGAAATGGACCAGTTGGAATTCTTGGACCAAATCTCTCTTCGTTGGTCTCAAACTTCTCCACATGGTTTATTGTGTCATATTACATCAATCTTTGCAAGACATTTGGCTTTGGGTCTTTGAAGCAAGTGAAACGAAGAAGAAAGACCAAAATGGACGAACTTGGTGAAGTTGGATGATTCTTGGACCAAATCTCTCTTCGTTGGTCTCAAACTTCTCCACATGGTTTATTGTGTCATATTACATCAATCTTTGCAAGACATTTGGCTTCGGTCCACTTTGAAGCTAGTCGAAAAGAAGAAAGACCAAAATGGACGAACTTGGTGAAGTTGGATGATTCTTGGACCAAATCTCTCTTCGTTGGTCTCAAACTTCTCCACATGGTTTATTGTGTCATATTACATCAATCTTTGCAAGACATTTGGCTTCGGTCCACTTTGAAGCTAGTCGAAACGAAGAAAGACCAAAATGGACGAACTTGGTGAAGTTGGATGATTCTTGGACCAAATCTCTCTTCGTTGGTCTCAAACTTCTCCACATGGTTTATTGTGTCATATTACATCAATCTTTGCAAGACATTTGGCTTCGGTCCACTTTGAAGCTAGTGAAAACGAAGAAAGACCAAAATGGACGAACTTGGTGAAGTTGGATGATTCTTGGACCAAATCTCTCTTCGTTGGTCTCAAACTTCTCCACATGGTTTATTGTGTCATATTACATCAATCTTTGCAAGACATTTGGCTTCGGTCCACTTTGAAGCAAGTGAAAACGAAGAAAGACCAAATGGACGAACTTGGTGAAGTTGGATGATTCTTGGACCAAATCTCTCTTCGTTGGTCTCAAACTTCTCCACATGGTTTATTGTGTCATATTACATCAATCTTTGCAAGACATTTGGCTTCGGTCCACTTTGAAGCAAGTGAAAACGAAGAAAGACCAAAATGGACGAACTTGGTGAAGTTGGATGATTCTTGGACCAAATCTCTCTTCGTTGGTCTCAAACTTCTCCACATGGTTTATTGTGTCATATTACATCAATCTTTGCAAGACATTTGGCTTCGGTCCACTTTGAAGCAAGTGAAACGAAGAAAGACCAAAATGGACGAACTTGGTGAAGTTGGATGATTCTTGGACCAAATCTCTCTTCGTTGGTCTCAAACTTCTCCACATGGTTTATTGTGTCATATTACATCAATCTTTGCAAGACATTTGGCTTCGGTCCACTTTGAAGCTAGTCGAAAACGAAGAAAGACCAAAATGGACGAACTTGGTGAAGTTGGATGATTCTTGGACCAAATCTCTCTTCGTTGGTCTCAAACTTCTCCACATGGTTTATTGTGTCATATTACATCAATCTTTGCAAGACATTTGGCTTCGGTCCACTTTGAAGCTAGTCGAAAACGAAGAAAGACCAAAATGGACGAACTTGGTGAAGTTGGATGATTCTTGGACCAAATCTCTCTTCGTTGGTCTCAAACTTCTCCACATGGTTTATTGTGTCATATTACATCAATCTTTGCAAGACATTTGGCTTCGGTCCACTTTGAAGCTAGTCGAAACGAAGAAAGACCAAAATGGACGAACTTGGTGAAGTTGGATGATTCTTGGACCAAATCTCTCTTCGTTGGTCTCAAACTTCTCCACATGGTTTATTGTGTCATATTACATCAATCTTTGCAAGACATTTGGCTTCGGTCCACTTTGAAGCAAGTGAAACGAAGAAAGACCAAAATGGACGAACTTGGTGAAGTTGGATGATTCTTGGACCAAATCTCTCTTCGTTGGTCTCAAACTTCTCCACATGGTTTATTGTGTCATATTACATCAATCTTTGCAAGACATTTGGCTTCGGTCCACTTTGAAGCTAGTCGAAACGAAGAAAGACCAAAATGGACGAACTTGGTGAAGTTGGATGATTCTTGGACCAAATCTCTCTTCGTTGGTCTCAAACTTCTCCACATGGTTTATTGTGTCATATTACATCAATCTTTGCAAGACATTTGGCTTCGGTCCACTTTGAAGCTAGTGAAACGAAGAAAGACCAAAATGGACGAACTTGGTGAAGTTGGATGATTCTTGGACCAAATCTCTCTTCGTTGGTCTCAAACTTCTCCACATGGTTTATTGTGTCATATTACATCAATCTTTGCAAGACATTTGGCTTCGGTCCACTTTGAAGCAGTCGAAACGAAGAAAGACCAAAATGGACGAACTTGGTGAAGTTGGATGATTCTTGGACCAAATCTCTCTTCGTTGGTCTCAAACTTCTCCACATGGTTTATTGTGTCATATTACATCAATCTTTGCAAGACATTTGGCTTCGGTCCACTTTGAAGCTAGTCGAAACGAAGAAAGACCAAAATGGACGAACTTGGTGAAGTTGGATGATTCTTGGACCAAATCTCTCTTCGTTGGTCTCAAACTTCTCCACATGGTTTATTGTGTCATATTACATCAATCTTTGCAAGACATTTGGCTTCGGTCCACTTTGAAGCTAGTCGAAACGAAGAAAGACCAAAATGGACGAACTTGGTGAAGTTGGATGATTCTTGGACCAAATCTCTCTTCGTTGGTCTCAAACTTCTCCACATGGTTTATTGTGTCATATTACATCAATCTTTGCAAGACATTTGGCTTCGGTCCACTTTGAAGCTAGTCGAAACGAAGAAAGACCAAAATGGACGAACTTGGTGAAGTTGGATGATTCTTGGACCAAATCTCTCTTCGTTGGTCTCAAACTTCTCCACATGGTTTATTGTGTCATATTACATCAATCTTTGCAAGACATTTGGCTTCGGTCCACTTTGAAGCAAGTCGAAAACGAAGAAAGACCAAAATGGACGAACTTGGTGAAGTTGGATGATTCTTGGACCAAATCTCTCTTCGTTGGTCTCAAACTTCTCCACATGGTTTATTGTGTCATATTACATCAATCTTTGCAAGACATTTGGCTTCGGTCCACTTTGAAGCAAGTGAAACGAAGAAAGACCAAAATGGACGAACTTGGTGAAGTTGGATGATTCTTGGACCAAATCTCTCTTCGTTGGTCTCAAACTTCTCCACATGGTTTATTGTGTCATATTACATCAATCTTTGCAAGACATTTGGCTTCGGTCCACTTTGAAGCAAGTCGAAAACGAAGAAAGACCAAAATGGACGAACTTGGTGAAGTTGGATGATTCTTGGACCAAATCTCTCTTCGTTGGTCTCAAACTTCTCCACATGGTTTATTGTGTCATATTACATCAATCTTTGCAAGACATTTGGCTTCGGTCCACTTTGAAGCTAGTCGAAACGAAGAAAGACCAAAATGGACGAACTTGGTGAAGTTGGATGATTCTTGGACCAAATCTCTCTTCGTTGGTCTCAAACTTCTCCACATGGTTTATTGTGTCATATTACATCAATCTTTGCAAGACATTTGGCTTCGGTCCACTTTGAAGCAAGTCGAAACGAAGAAAGACCAAAATGGACGAACTTGGTGAAGTTGGATGATTCTTGGACCAAATCTCTCTTCGTTGGTCTCAAACTTCTCCACATGGTTTATTGTGTCATATTACATCAATCTTTGCAAGACATTTGGCTTCGGTCCACTTTGAAGCAAGTCGAAACGAAGAAAGACCAAAATGGACGAACTTGGTGAAGTTGGATGATTCTTGGACCAAATCTCTCTTCGTTGGTCTCAAACTTCTCCACATGGTTTATTGTGTCATATTACATCAATCTTTGCAAGACATTTGGCTTCGGTCCACTTTGAAGCTAGTCGAAACGAAGAAAGACCAAAATGGACGAACTTGGTGAAGTTGGATGATTCTTGGACCAAATCTCTCTTCGTTGGTCTCAAACTTCTCCACATGGTTTATTGTGTCATATTACATCAATCTTTGCAAGACATTTGGCTTCGGTCCACTTTGAAGCTAGTCGAAAACGAAGAAAGACCAAAATGGACGAACTTGGTGAAGTTGGATGATTCTTGGACCAAATCTCTCTTCGTTGGTCTCAAACTTCTCCACATGGTTTATTGTGTCATATTACATCAATCTTTGCAAGACATTTGGCTTCGGTCCACTTTGAAGCTAGTCGAAACGAAGAAAGACCAAAATGGACGAACTTGGTGAAGTTGGATGATTCTTGGACCAAATCTCTCTTCGTTGGTCTCAAACTTCTCCACATGGTTTATTGTGTCATATTACATCAATCTTTGCAAGACATTTGGCTTCGGTCCACTTTGAAGCAAGTGAAAACGAAGAAAGACCAAAATGGACGAACTTGGTGAAGTTGGATGATTCTTGGACCAAATCTCTCTTCGTTGGTCTCAAACTTCTCCACATGGTTTATTGTGTCATATTACATCAATCTTTGCAAGACATTTGGCTTCGGTCCACTTTGAAGCAAGTGAAAACGAAGAAAGACCAAAATGGACGAACTTGGTGAAGTTGGATGATTCTTGGACCAAATCTCTCTTCGTTGGTCTCAAACTTCTCCACATGGTTTATTGTGTCATATTACATCAATCTTTGCAAGACATTTGGCTTCGGTCCACTTTGAAGCAAGTCGAAAACGAAGAAAGACCAAAATGGACGAACTTGGTGAAGTTGGATGATTCTTGGACCAAATCTCTCTTCGTTGGTCTCAAACTTCTCCACATGGTTTATTGTGTCATATTACATCAATCTTTGCAAGACATTTGGCTTCGGTCCACTTTGAAGCAAGTCGAAACGAAGAAAGACCAAAATGGACGAACTTGGTGAAGTTGGATGATTCTTGGACCAAATCTCTCTTCGTTGGTCTCAAACTTCTCCACATGGTTTATTGTGTCATATTACATCAATCTTTGCAAGACATTTGGCTTCGGTCCACTTTGAAGCTAGTCAAAACGAAGAAAGACCAAAATGGACGAACTTGGTGAAGTTGGATGATTCTTGGACCAAATCTCTCTTCGTTGGTCTCAAACTTCTCCACATGGTTTATTGTGTCATATTACATCAATCTTTGCAAGACATTTGGCTTCGGTCCACTTTGAAGCTAGTCGAAAACGAAGAAAGACCAAAATGGACGAACTTGGTGAAGTTGGATGATTCTTGGACCAAATCTCTCTTCGTTGGTCTCAAACTTCTCCACATGGTTTATTGTGTCATATTACATCAATCTTTGCAAGACATTTGGCTTCGGTCCACTTTGAAGCTAGTCGAAACGAAGAAAGACCAAAATGGACGAACTTGGTGAAGTTGGATGATTCTTGGACCAAATCTCTCTTCGTTGGTCTCAAACTTCTCCACATGGTTTATTGTGTCATATTACATCAATCTTTGCAAGACATTTGGCTTCGGTCCTCTTTGAAGCAAGTCGAAACGAAGAAAGACCAAAATGGACGAACTTGGTGAAGTTGGATGATTCTTGGACCAAATCTCTCTTCGTTGGTCTCAAACTTCTCCACATGGTTTATTGTGTCATATTACATCAATCTTTGCAAGACATTTGGCTTCGGTCCACTTTGAAGCAAGTGAAACGAAGAAAGACCAAAATGGACGAACTTGGTGAAGTTGGATGATTCTTGGACCAAATCTCTCTTCGTTGGTCTCAAACTTCTCCACATGGTTTATTGTGTCATATTACATCAATCTTTGCAAGACATTTGGCTTCGGTCCACTTTGAAGCAAGTGAAAACGAAGAAAGACCAAAATGGACGAACTTGGTGAAGTTGGATGATTCTTGGACCAAATCTCTCTTCGTTGGTCTCAAACTTCTCCACATGGTTTATTGTGTCATATTACATCAATCTTTGCAAGACATTTGGCTTCGGTCCACTTTGAAGCAAGTGAAAACGAAGAAAGACCAAAATGGACGAACTTGGTGAAGTTGGATGATTCTTGGACCAAATCTCTCTTCGTTGGTCTCAAACTTCTCCACATGGTTTATTGTGTCATATTACATCAATCTTTGCAAGACATTTGGCTTCGGTCTTCTTTGAAGCAAGTCGAAACGAAGAAAGACCAAAATGGACGAACTTGGTGAAGTTGGATGATTCTTGGACCAAATCTCTCTTCGTTGGTCTCAAACTTCTCCACATGGTTTATTGTGTCATATTACATCAATCTTTGCAAGACATTTGGCTTCGGTCCACTTTGAAGCTAGTCGAAACGAAGAAAGACCAAAATGGACGAACTTGGTGAAGTTGGATGATTCTTGGACCAAATCTCTCTTCGTTGGTCTCAAACTTCTCCACATGGTTTATTGTGTCATATTACATCAATCTTTGCAAGACATTTGGCTTCGGTCCACTTTGAAGCTAGTCGAAACGAAGAAAGACCAAAATGGACGAACTTGGTGAAGTTGGATGATTCTTGGACCAAATCTCTCTTCGTTGGTCTCAAACTTCTCCACATGGTTTATTGTGTCATATTACATCAATCTTTGCAAGACATTTGGCTTCGGTCCACTTTGAAGCTAGTCGAAACGAAGAAAGACCAAAATGGACGAACTTGGTGAAGTTGGATGATTCTTGGACCAAATCTCTCTTCGTTGGTCTCAAACTTCTCCACATGGTTTATTGTGTCATATTACATCAATCTTTGCAAGACATTTGGCTTCGGTCCACTTTGAAGCTAGTCGAAACGAAGAAAGACCAAAATGGACGAACTTGGTGAAGTTGGATGATTCTTGGACCAAATCTCTCTTCGTTGGTCTCAAACTTCTCCACATGGTTTATTGTGTCATATTACATCAATCTTTGCAAGACATTTGGCTTCGGTCCACTTTGAAGCAAGTGAAAACGAAGAAAGACCAAAATGGACGAACTTGGTGAAGTTGGATGATTCTTGGACCAAATCTCTCTTCGTTGGTCTCAAACTTCTCCACATGGTTTATTGTGTCATATTACATCAATCTTTGCAAGACATTTGGCTTCGGTCCACTTTGAAGCTAGTCGAAACGAAGAAAGACCAAAATGGACGAACTTGGTGAAGTTGGATGATTCTTGGACCAAATCTCTCTTCGTTGGTCTCAAACTTCTCCACATGGTTTATTGTGTCATATTACATCAATCTTTGCAAGACATTTGGCTTCGGTCACTTTGAAGCTAGTCGAAACGAAGAAAGACCAAAATGGACGAACTTGGTGAAGTTGGATGATTCTTGGACCAAATCTCTCTTCGTTGGTCTCAAACTTCTCCACATGGTTTATTGTGTCATATTACATCAATCTTTGCAAGACATTTGGCTTCGGTCCACTTTGAAGCTAGTCGAAACGAAGAAAGACCAAAATGGACGAACTTGGTGAAGTTGGATGATTCTTGGACCAAATCTCTCTTCGTTGGTCTCAAACTTCTCCACATGGTTTATTGTGTCATATTACATCAATCTTTGCAAGACATTTGGCTTCGGTCCACTTTGAAGCTAGTCGAAACGAAGAAAGACCAAAATGGACGAACTTGGTGAAGTTGGATGATTCTTGGACCAAATCTCTCTTCGTTGGTCTCAAACTTCTCCACATGGTTTATTGTGTCATATTACATCAATCTTTGCAAGACATTTGGCTTCGGTCCACTTTGAAGCTAGTCGAAACGAAGAAAGACCAAAATGGACGAACTTGGTGAAGTTGGATGATTCTTGGACCAAATCTCTCTTCGTTGGTCTCAAACTTCTCCACATGGTTTATTGTGTCATATTACATCAATCTTTGCAAGACATTTGGCTTCGGTCCACTTTGAAGCTAGTCGAAACGAAGAAAGACCAAAATGGACGAACTTGGTGAAGTTGGATGATTCTTGGACCAAATCTCTCTTCGTTGGTCTCAAACTTCTCCACATGGTTTATTGTGTCATATTACATCAATCTTTGCAAGACATTTGGCTTCGGTCCACTTTGAAGCAAGTGAAACGAAGAAAGACCAAAATGGACGAACTTGGTGAAGTTGGATGATTCTTGGACCAAATCTCTCTTCGTTGGTCTCAAACTTCTCCACATGGTTTATTGTGTCATATTACATCAATCTTTGCAAGACATTTGGCTTCGGTCCACTTTGAAGCAAGTGAAACGAAGAAAGACCAAAATGGACGAACTTGGTGAAGTTGGATGATTCTTGGACCAAATCTCTCTTCGTTGGTCTCAAACTTCTCCACATGGTTTATTGTGTCATATTACATCAATCTTTGCAAGACATTTGGCTTCGGTCCACTTTGAAGCAAGTCGAAACGAAGAAAGACCAAAATGGACGAACTTGGTGAAGTTGGATGATTCTTGGACCAAATCTCTCTTCGTTGGTCTCAAACTTCTCCACATGGTTTATTGTGTCATATTACATCAATCTTTGCAAGACATTTGGCTTCGGTCCACTTTGAAGCAAGTGAAAACGAAGAAAGACCAAAATGGACGAACTTGGTGAAGTTGGATGATTCTTGGACCAAATCTCTCTTCGTTGGTCTCAAACTTCTCCACATGGTTTATTGTGTCATATTACATCAATCTTTGCAAGACATTTGGCTTCGGTCCACTTTGAAGCTAGTCGAAACGAAGAAAGACCAAAATGGACGAACTTGGTGAAGTTGGATGATTCTTGGACCAAATCTCTCTTCGTTGGTCTCAAACTTCTCCACATGGTTTATTGTGTCATATTACATCAATCTTTGCAAGACATTTGGCTTCGGTCCACTTTGAAGCAAGTGAAAACGAAGAAAGACCAAAATGGACGAACTTGGTGAAGTTGGATGATTCTTGGACCAAATCTCTCTTCGTTGGTCTCAAACTTCTCCACATGGTTTATTGTGTCATATTACATCAATCTTTGCAAGACATTTGGCTTCGGTCCACTTTGAAGCTAGTCGAAACGAAGAAAGACCAAAATGGACGAACTTGGTGAAGTTGGATGATTCTTGGACCAAATCTCTCTTCGTTGGTCTCAAACTTCTCCACATGGTTTATTGTGTCATATTACATCAATCTTTGCAAGACATTTGGCTTCGGTCCACTTTGAAGCTAGTCGAAACGAAGAAAGACCAAAATGGACGAACTTGGTGAAGTTGGATGATTCTTGGACCAAATCTCTCTTCGTTGGTCTCAAACTTCTCCACATGGTTTATTGTGTCATATTACATCAATCTTTGCAAGACATTTGGCTTCGGTCCACTTTGAAGCAAGTGAAAACGAAGAAAGACCAAAATGGACGAACTTGGTGAAGTTGGATGATTCTTGGACCAAATCTCTCTTCGTTGGTCTCAAACTTCTCCACATGGTTTATTGTGTCATATTACATCAATCTTTGCAAGACATTTGGCTTCGGTCCACTTTGAAGCTAGTCGAAACGAAGAAAGACCAAAATGGACGAACTTGGTGAAGTTGGATGATTCTTGGACCAAATCTCTCTTCGTTGGTCTCAAACTTCTCCACATGGTTTATTGTGTCATATTACATCAATCTTTGCAAGACATTTGGCTTCGGTCCACTTTGAAGCTAGTCGAAACGAAGAAAGACCAAAATGGACGAACTTGGTGAAGTTGGATGATTCTTGGACCAAATCTCTCTTCGTTGGTCTCAAACTTCTCCACATGGTTTATTGTGTCATATTACATCAATCTTTGCAAGACATTTGGCTTCGGTCCACTTTGAAGCTAGTCGAAACGAAGAAAGACCAAAATGGACGAACTTGGTGAAGTTGGATGATTCTTGGACCAAATCTCTCTTCGTTGGTCTCAAACTTCTCCACATGGTTTATTGTGTCATATTACATCAATCTTTGCAAGACATTTGGCTTCGGTCCACTTTGAAGCTAGTCGAAACGAAGAAAGACCAAAATGGACGAACTTGGTGAAGTTGGATGATTCTTGGACCAAATCTCTCTTCGTTGGTCTCAAACTTCTCCACATGGTTTATTGTGTCATATTACATCAATCTTTGCAAGACATTTGGCTTCGGTCCACTTTGAAGCTAGTCGAAACGAAGAAAGACCAAAATGGACGAACTTGGTGAAGTTGGATGATTCTTGGACCAAATCTCTCTTCGTTGGTCTCAAACTTCTCCACATGGTTTATTGTGTCATATTACATCAATCTTTGCAAGACATTTGGCTTCGGTCCACTTTGAAGCAAGTGAAAACGAAGAAAGACCAAAATGGACGAACTTGGTGAAGTTGGATGATTCTTGGACCAAATCTCTCTTCGTTGGTCTCAAACTTCTCCACATGGTTTATTGTGTCATATTACATCAATCTTTGCAAGACATTTGGCTTCGGTCCACTTTGAAGCTAGTCGAAACGAAGAAAGACCAAAATGGACGAACTTGGTGAAGTTGGATGATTCTTGGACCAAATCTCTCTTCGTTGGTCTCAAACTTCTCCACATGGTTTATTGTGTCATATTACATCAATCTTTGCAAGACATTTGGCTTCGGTCCACTTTGAAGCAAGTGAAAACGAAGAAAGACCAAAATGGACGAACTTGGTGAAGTTGGATGATTCTTGGACCAAATCTCTCTTCGTTGGTCTCAAACTTCTCCACATGGTTTATTGTGTCATATTACATCAATCTTTGCAAGACATTTGGCTTCGGTCCACTTTGAAGCTAGTCGAAACGAAGAAAGACCAAAATGGACGAACTTGGTGAAGTTGGATGATTCTTGGACCAAATCTCTCTTCGTTGGTCTCAAACTTCTCCACATGGTTTATTGTGTCATATTACATCAATCTTTGCAAGACATTTGGCTTCGGTCCACTTTGAAGCTAGTCGAAACGAAGAAAGACCAAAATGGACGAACTTGGTGAAGTTGGATGATTCTTGGACCAAATCTCTCTTCGTTGGTCTCAAACTTCTCCACATGGTTTATTGTGTCATATTACATCAATCTTTGCAAGACATTTGGCTTCGGTCCACTTTGAAGCAAGTGAAAACGAAGAAAGACCAAAATGGACGAACTTGGTGAAGTTGGATGATTCTTGGACCAAATCTCTCTTCGTTGGTCTCAAACTTCTCCACATGGTTTATTGTGTCATATTACATCAATCTTTGCAAGACATTTGGCTTCGGTCCACTTTGAAGCTAGTCGAAACGAAGAAAGACCAAAATGGACGAACTTGGTGAAGTTGGATGATTCTTGGACCAAATCTCTCTTCGTTGGTCTCAAACTTCTCCACATGGTTTATTGTGTCATATTACATCAATCTTTGCAAGACATTTGGCTTCGGTCCACTTTGAAGCAAGTGAAAACGAAGAAAGACCAAAATGGACGAACTTGGTGAAGTTGGATGATTCTTGGACCAAATCTCTCTTCGTTGGTCTCAAACTTCTCCACATGGTTTATTGTGTCATATTACATCAATCTTTGCAAGACATTTGGCTTCGGTCCACTTTGAAGCTAGTCGAAACGAAGAAAGACCAAAATGGACGAACTTGGTGAAGTTGGATGATTCTTGGACCAAATCTCTCTTCGTTGGTCTCAAACTTCTCCACATGGTTTATTGTGTCATATTACATCAATCTTTGCAAGACATTTGGCTTCGGTCCACTTTGAAGCAAGTGAAAACGAAGAAAGACCAAAATGGACGAACTTGGTGAAGTTGGATGATTCTTGGACCAAATCTCTCTTCGTTGGTCTCAAACTTCTCCACATGGTTTATTGTGTCATATTACATCAATCTTTGCAAGACATTTGGCTTCGGTCCACTTTGAAGCTAGTCGAAACGAAGAAAGACCAAAATGGACGAACTTGGTGAAGTTGGATGATTCTTGGACCAAATCTCTCTTCGTTGGTCTCAAACTTCTCCACATGGTTTATTGTGTCATATTACATCAATCTTTGCAAGACATTTGGCTTCGGTCCACTTTGAAGCTAGTCGAAACGAAGAAAGACCAAAATGGACGAACTTGGTGAAGTTGGATGATTCTTGGACCAAATCTCTCTTCGTTGGTCTCAAACTTCTCCACATGGTTTATTGTGTCATATTACATCAATCTTTGCAAGACATTTGGCTTCGGTCCACTTTGAAGCAAGTGAAAACGAAGAAAGACCAAAATGGACGAACTTGGTGAAGTTGGATGATTCTTGGACCAAATCTCTCTTCGTTGGTCTCAAACTTCTCCACATGGTTTATTGTGTCATATTACATCAATCTTTGCAAGACATTTGGCTTCGGTCCACTTTGAAGCTAGTCGAAACGAAGAAAGACCAAAATGGACGAACTTGGTGAAGTTGGATGATTCTTGGACCAAATCTCTCTTCGTTGGTCTCAAACTTCTCCACATGGTTTATTGTGTCATATTACATCAATCTTTGCAAGACATTTGGCTTCGGTCCACTTTGAAGCAAGTGAAAACGAAGAAAGACCAAAATGGACGAACTTGGTGAAGTTGGATGATTCTTGGACCAAATCTCTCTTCGTTGGTCTCAAACTTCTCCACATGGTTTATTGTGTCATATTACATCAATCTTTGCAAGACATTTGGCTTCGGTCCACTTTGAAGCTAGTCGAAACGAAGAAAGACCAAAATGGACGAACTTGGTGAAGTTGGATGATTCTTGGACCAAATCTCTCTTCGTTGGTCTCAAACTTCTCCACATGGTTTATTGTGTCATATTACATCAATCTTTGCAAGACATTTGGCTTCGGTCCACTTTGAAGCAAGTGAAAACGAAGAAAGACCAAAATGGACGAACTTGGTGAAGTTGGATGATTCTTGGACCAAATCTCTCTTCGTTGGTCTCAAACTTCTCCACATGGTTTATTGTGTCATATTACATCAATCTTTGCAAGACATTTGGCTTCGGTCCACTTTGAAGCAAGTGAAAACGAAGAAAGACCAAAATGGACGAACTTGGTGAAGTTGGATGATTCTTGGACCAAATCTCTCTTCGTTGGTCTCAAACTTCTCCACATGGTTTATTGTGTCATATTACATCAATCTTTGCAAGACATTTGGCTTCGGTCCACTTTGAAGCTAGTCGAAACGAAGAAAGACCAAAATGGACGAACTTGGTGAAGTTGGATGATTCTTGGACCAAATCTCTCTTCGTTGGTCTCAAACTTCTCCACATGGTTTATTGTGTCATATTACATCAATCTTTGCAAGACATTTGGCTTCGGTCCACTTTGAAGCAAGTGAAAACGAAGAAAGACCAAAATGGACGAACTTGGTGAAGTTGGATGATTCTTGGACCAAATCTCTCTTCGTTGGTCTCAAACTTCTCCACATGGTTTATTGTGTCATATTACATCAATCTTTGCAAGACATTTGGCTTCGGTCCACTTTGAAGCTAGTCGAAACGAAGAAAGACCAAAATGGACGAACTTGGTGAAGTTGGATGATTCTTGGACCAAATCTCTCTTCGTTGGTCTCAAACTTCTCCACATGGTTTATTGTGTCATATTACATCAATCTTTGCAAGACATTTGGCTTCGGTCCACTTTGAAGCTAGTCGAAACGAAGAAAGACCAAAATGGACGAACTTGGTGAAGTTGGATGATTCTTGGACCAAATCTCTCTTCGTTGGTCTCAAACTTCTCCACATGGTTTATTGTGTCATATTACATCAATCTTTGCAAGACATTTGGCTTCGGTCCACTTTGAAGCTAGTCGAAACGAAGAAAGACCAAAATGGACGAACTTGGTGAAGTTGGATGATTCTTGGACCAAATCTCTCTTCGTTGGTCTCAAACTTCTCCACATGGTTTATTGTGTCATATTACATCAATCTTTGCAAGACATTTGGCTTCGGTCCACTTTGAAGCAAGTGAAAACGAAGAAAGACCAAAATGGACGAACTTGGTGAAGTTGGATGATTCTTGGACCAAATCTCTCTTCGTTGGTCTCAAACTTCTCCACATGGTTTATTGTGTCATATTACATCAATCTTTGCAAGACATTTGGCTTCGGTCCACTTTGAAGCTAGTCGAAACGAAGAAAGACCAAAATGGACGAACTTGGTGAAGTTGGATGATTCTTGGACCAAATCTCTCTTCGTTGGTCTCAAACTTCTCCACATGGTTTATTGTGTCATATTACATCAATCTTTGCAAGACATTTGGCTTCGGTCCACTTTGAAGCAAGTGAAAACGAAGAAAGACCAAAATGGACGAACTTGGTGAAGTTGGATGATTCTTGGACCAAATCTCTCTTCGTTGGTCTCAAACTTCTCCACATGGTTTATTGTGTCATATTACATCAATCTTTGCAAGACATTTGGCTTCGGTCCACTTTGAAGCTAGTCGAAACGAAGAAAGACCAAAATGGACGAACTTGGTGAAGTTGGATGATTCTTGGACCAAATCTCTCTTCGTTGGTCTCAAACTTCTCCACATGGTTTATTGTGTCATATTACATCAATCTTTGCAAGACATTTGGCTTCGGTCCACTTTGAAGCAAGTGAAAACGAAGAAAGACCAAAATGGACGAACTTGGTGAAGTTGGATGATTCTTGGACCAAATCTCTCTTCGTTGGTCTCAAACTTCTCCACATGGTTTATTGTGTCATATTACATCAATCTTTGCAAGACATTTGGCTTCGGTCCACTTTGAAGCTAGTCGAAACGAAGAAAGACCAAAATGGACGAACTTGGTGAAGTTGGATGATTCTTGGACCAAATCTCTCTTCGTTGGTCTCAAACTTCTCCACATGGTTTATTGTGTCATATTACATCAATCTTTGCAAGACATTTGGCTTCGGTCCACTTTGAAGCTAGTCGAAACGAAGAAAGACCAAAATGGACGAACTTGGTGAAGTTGGATGATTCTTGGACCAAATCTCTCTTCGTTGGTCTCAAACTTCTCCACATGGTTTATTGTGTCATATTACATCAATCTTTGCAAGACATTTGGCTTCGGTCCACTTTGAAGCTAGTCGAAACGAAGAAAGACCAAAATGGACGAACTTGGTGAAGTTGGATGATTCTTGGACCAAATCTCTCTTCGTTGGTCTCAAACTTCTCCACATGGTTTATTGTGTCATATTACATCAATCTTTGCAAGACATTTGGCTTCGGTCCACTTTGAAGCAAGTGAAAACGAAGAAAGACCAAAATGGACGAACTTGGTGAAGTTGGATGATTCTTGGACCAAATCTCTCTTCGTTGGTCTCAAACTTCTCCACATGGTTTATTGTGTCATATTACATCAATCTTTGCAAGACATTTGGCTTCGGTCCACTTTGAAGCTAGTCGAAACGAAGAAAGACCAAAATGGACGAACTTGGTGAAGTTGGATGATTCTTGGACCAAATCTCTCTTCGTTGGTCTCAAACTTCTCCACATGGTTTATTGTGTCATATTACATCAATCTTTGCAAGACATTTGGCTTCGGTCCACTTTGAAGCAAGTGAAAACGAAGAAAGACCAAAATGGACGAACTTGGTGAAGTTGGATGATTCTTGGACCAAATCTCTCTTCGTTGGTCTCAAACTTCTCCACATGGTTTATTGTGTCATATTACATCAATCTTTGCAAGACATTTGGCTTCGGTCCACTTTGAAGCTAGTCGAAACGAAGAAAGACCAAAATGGACGAACTTGGTGAAGTTGGATGATTCTTGGACCAAATCTCTCTTCGTTGGTCTCAAACTTCTCCACATGGTTTATTGTGTCATATTACATCAATCTTTGCAAGACATTTGGCTTCGGTCCACTTTGAAGCAGTGAAAACGAAGAAAGACCAAAATGGACGAACTTGGTGAAGTTGGATGATTCTTGGACCAAATCTCTCTTCGTTGGTCTCAAACTTCTCCACATGGTTTATTGTGTCATATTACATCAATCTTTGCAAGACATTTGGCTTCGGTCCACTTTGAAGCTAGTCGAAACGAAGAAAGACCAAAATGGACGAACTTGGTGAAGTTGGATGATTCTTGGACCAAATCTCTCTTCGTTGGTCTCAAACTTCTCCACATGGTTTATTGTGTCATATTACATCAATCTTTGCAAGACATTTGGCTTCGGTCCACTTTGAAGCAAGTGAAAACGAAGAAAGACCAAAATGGACGAACTTGGTGAAGTTGGATGATTCTTGGACCAAATCTCTCTTCGTTGGTCTCAAACTTCTCCACATGGTTTATTGTGTCATATTACATCAATCTTTGCAAGACATTTGGCTTCGGTCCACTTTGAAGCAAGTGAAAACGAAGAAAGACCAAAATGGACGAACTTGGTGAAGTTGGATGATTCTTGGACCAAATCTCTCTTCGTTGGTCTCAAACTTCTCCACATGGTTTATTGTGTCATATTACATCAATCTTTGCAAGACATTTGGCTTCGGTCCACTTTGAAGCAAGTGAAAACGAAGAAAGACCAAAATGGACGAACTTGGTGAAGTTGGATGATTCTTGGACCAAATCTCTCTTCGTTGGTCTCAAACTTCTCCACATGGTTTATTGTGTCATATTACATCAATCTTTGCAAGACATTTGGCTTCGGTCCACTTTGAAGCAAGTGAAAACGAAGAAAGACCAAAATGGACGAACTTGGTGAAGTTGGATGATTCTTGGACCAAATCTCTCTTCGTTGGTCTCAAACTTCTCCACATGGTTTATTGTGTCATATTACATCAATCTTTGCAAGACATTTGGCTTCGGTCCACTTTGAAGCTAGTCGAAACGAAGAAAGACCAAAATGGACGAACTTGGTGAAGTTGGATGATTCTTGGACCAAATCTCTCTTCGTTGGTCTCAAACTTCTCCACATGGTTTATTGTGTCATATTACATCAATCTTTGCAAGACATTTGGCTTCGGTCCACTTTGAAGCTAGTCGAAACGAAGAAAGACCAAAATGGACGAACTTGGTGAAGTTGGATGATTCTTGGACCAAATCTCTCTTCGTTGGTCTCAAACTTCTCCACATGGTTTATTGTGTCATATTACATCAATCTTTGCAAGACATTTGGCTTCGGTCCACTTTGAAGCAAGTGAAAACGAAGAAAGACCAAAATGGACGAACTTGGTGAAGTTGGATGATTCTTGGACCAAATCTCTCTTCGTTGGTCTCAAACTTCTCCACATGGTTTATTGTGTCATATTACATCAATCTTTGCAAGACATTTGGCTTCGGTCCACTTTGAAGCTAGTCGAAACGAAGAAAGACCAAAATGGACGAACTTGGTGAAGTTGGATGATTCTTGGACCAAATCTCTCTTCGTTGGTCTCAAACTTCTCCACATGGTTTATTGTGTCATATTACATCAATCTTTGCAAGACATTTGGCTTCGGTCCACTTTGAAGCTAGTCGAAACGAAGAAAGACCAAAATGGACGAACTTGGTGAAGTTGGATGATTCTTGGACCAAATCTCTCTTCGTTGGTCTCAAACTTCTCCACATGGTTTATTGTGTCATATTACATCAATCTTTGCAAGACATTTGGCTTCGGTCCACTTTGAAGCAAGTGAAAACGAAGAAAGACCAAAATGGACGAACTTGGTGAAGTTGGATGATTCTTGGACCAAATCTCTCTTCGTTGGTCTCAAACTTCTCCACATGGTTTATTGTGTCATATTACATCAATCTTTGCAAGACATTTGGCTTCGGTCCACTTTGAAGCAAGTGAAAACGAAGAAAGACCAAAATGGACGAACTTGGTGAAGTTGGATGATTCTTGGACCAAATCTCTCTTCGTTGGTCTCAAACTTCTCCACATGGTTTATTGTGTCATATTACATCAATCTTTGCAAGACATTTGGCTTCGGTCCACTTTGAAGCAAGTGAAAACGAAGAAAGACCAAAATGGACGAACTTGGTGAAGTTGGATGATTCTTGGACCAAATCTCTCTTCGTTGGTCTCAAACTTCTCCACATGGTTTATTGTGTCATATTACATCAATCTTTGCAAGACATTTGGCTTCGGTCCACTTTGAAGCTAGTCGAAACGAAGAAAGACCAAAATGGACGAACTTGGTGAAGTTGGATGATTCTTGGACCAAATCTCTCTTCGTTGGTCTCAAACTTCTCCACATGGTTTATTGTGTCATATTACATCAATCTTTGCAAGACATTTGGCTTCGGTCCACTTTGAAGCTAGTCGAAACGAAGAAAGACCAAAATGGACGAACTTGGTGAAGTTGGATGATTCTTGGACCAAATCTCTCTTCGTTGGTCTCAAACTTCTCCACATGGTTTATTGTGTCATATTACATCAATCTTTGCAAGACATTTGGCTTCGGTCCACTTTGAAGCTAGTCGAAACGAAGAAAGACCAAAATGGACGAACTTGGTGAAGTTGGATGATTCTTGGACCAAATCTCTCTTCGTTGGTCTCAAACTTCTCCACATGGTTTATTGTGTCATATTACATCAATCTTTGCAAGACATTTGGCTTCGGTCCACTTTGAAGCTAGTCGAAACGAAGAAAGACCAAAATGGACGAACTTGGTGAAGTTGGATGATTCTTGGACCAAATCTCTCTTCGTTGGTCTCAAACTTCTCCACATGGTTTATTGTGTCATATTACATCAATCTTTGCAAGACATTTGGCTTCGGTCCACTTTGAAGCAAGTGAAAACGAAGAAAGACCAAAATGGACGAACTTGGTGAAGTTGGATGATTCTTGGACCAAATCTCTCTTCGTTGGTCTCAAACTTCTCCACATGGTTTATTGTGTCATATTACATCAATCTTTGCAAGACATTTGGCTTCGGTCCACTTTGAAGCTAGTCGAAACGAAGAAAGACCAAAATGGACGAACTTGGTGAAGTTGGATGATTCTTGGACCAAATCTCTCTTCGTTGGTCTCAAACTTCTCCACATGGTTTATTGTGTCATATTACATCAATCTTTGCAAGACATTTGGCTTCGGTCCACTTTGAAGCTAGTCGAAACGAAGAAAGACCAAAATGGACGAACTTGGTGAAGTTGGATGATTCTTGGACCAAATCTCTCTTCGTTGGTCTCAAACTTCTCCACATGGTTTATTGTGTCATATTACATCAATCTTTGCAAGACATTTGGCTTCGGTCCACTTTGAAGCAAGTGAAAACGAAGAAAGACCAAAATGGACGAACTTGGTGAAGTTGGATGATTCTTGGACCAAATCTCTCTTCGTTGGTCTCAAACTTCTCCACATGGTTTATTGTGTCATATTACATCAATCTTTGCAAGACATTTGGCTTCGGTCCACTTTGAAGCTAGTCGAAACGAAGAAAGACCAAAATGGACGAACTTGGTGAAGTTGGATGATTCTTGGACCAAATCTCTCTTCGTTGGTCTCAAACTTCTCCACATGGTTTATTGTGTCATATTACATCAATCTTTGCAAGACATTTGGCTTCGGTCCACTTTGAAGCAAGTGAAAACGAAGAAAGACCAAAATGGACGAACTTGGTGAAGTTGGATGATTCTTGGACCAAATCTCTCTTCGTTGGTCTCAAACTTCTCCACATGGTTTATTGTGTCATATTACATCAATCTTTGCAAGACATTTGGCTTCGGTCCACTTTGAAGCAAGTGAAAACGAAGAAAGACCAAAATGGACGAACTTGGTGAAGTTGGATGATTCTTGGACCAAATCTCTCTTCGTTGGTCTCAAACTTCTCCACATGGTTTATTGTGTCATATTACATCAATCTTTGCAAGACATTTGGCTTCGGTCCACTTTGAAGCAAGTGAAAACGAAGAAAGACCAAAATGGACGAACTTGGTGAAGTTGGATGATTCTTGGACCAAATCTCTCTTCGTTGGTCTCAAACTTCTCCACATGGTTTATTGTGTCATATTACATCAATCTTTGCAAGACATTTGGCTTCGGTCCACTTTGAAGCTAGTCGAAACGAAGAAAGACCAAAATGGACGAACTTGGTGAAGTTGGATGATTCTTGGACCAAATCTCTCTTCGTTGGTCTCAAACTTCTCCACATGGTTTATTGTGTCATATTACATCAATCTTTGCAAGACATTTGGCTTCGGTCCACTTTGAAGCAAGTGAAAACGAAGAAAGACCAAAATGGACGAACTTGGTGAAGTTGGATGATTCTTGGACCAAATCTCTCTTCGTTGGTCTCAAACTTCTCCACATGGTTTATTGTGTCATATTACATCAATCTTTGCAAGACATTTGGCTTCGGTCCACTTTGAAGCAAGTGAAAACGAAGAAAGACCAAAATGGACGAACTTGGTGAAGTTGGATGATTCTTGGACCAAATCTCTCTTCGTTGGTCTCAAACTTCTCCACATGGTTTATTGTGTCATATTACATCAATCTTTGCAAGACATTTGGCTTCGGTCCACTTTGAAGCAAGTGAAAACGAAGAAAGACCAAAATGGACGAACTTGGTGAAGTTGGATGATTCTTGGACCAAATCTCTCTTCGTTGGTCTCAAACTTCTCCACATGGTTTATTGTGTCATATTACATCAATCTTTGCAAGACATTTGGCTTCGGTCCACTTTGAAGCAAGTGAAAACGAAGAAAGACCAAAATGGACGAACTTGGTGAAGTTGGATGATTCTTGGACCAAATCTCTCTTCGTTGGTCTCAAACTTCTCCACATGGTTTATTGTGTCATATTACATCAATCTTTGCAAGACATTTGGCTTCGGTCCACTTTGAAGCAAGTGAAAACGAAGAAAGACCAAAATGGACGAACTTGGTGAAGTTGGATGATTCTTGGACCAAATCTCTCTTCGTTGGTCTCAAACTTCTCCACATGGTTTATTGTGTCATATTACATCAATCTTTGCAAGACATTTGGCTTCGGTCCACTTGAAGCTAGTCGAAACGAAGAAAGACCAAAATGGACGAACTTGGTGAAGTTGGATGATTCTTGGACCAAATCTCTCTTCGTTGGTCTCAAACTTCTCCACATGGTTTATTGTGTCATATTACATCAATCTTTGCAAGACATTTGGCTTCGGTCCACTTTGAAGCAAGTGAAAACGAAGAAAGACCAAAATGGACGAACTTGGTGAAGTTGGATGATTCTTGGACCAAATCTCTCTTCGTTGGTCTCAAACTTCTCCACATGGTTTATTGTGTCATATTACATCAATCTTTGCAAGACATTTGGCTTCGGTCCACTTTGAAGCAAGTGAAACGAAGAAAGACCAAAATGGACGAACTTGGTGAAGTTGGATGATTCTTGGACCAAATCTCTCTTCGTTGGTCTCAAACTTCTCCACATGGTTTATTGTGTCATATTACATCAATCTTTGCAAGACATTTGGCTTCGGTCCACTTTGAAGCAAGTGAAAACGAAGAAAGACCAAAATGGACGAACTTGGTGAAGTTGGATGATTCTTGGACCAAATCTCTCTTCGTTGGTCTCAAACTTCTCCACATGGTTTATTGTGTCATATTACATCAATCTTTGCAAGACATTTGGCTTCGGTCCACTTTGAAGCTAGTCGAAACGAAGAAAGACCAAAATGGACGAACTTGGTGAAGTTGGATGATTCTTGGACCAAATCTCTCTTCGTTGGTCTCAAACTTCTCCACATGGTTTATTGTGTCATATTACATCAATCTTTGCAAGACATTTGGCTTCGGTCCACTTTGAAGCTAGTGAAAACGAAGAAAGACCAAAATGGACGAACTTGGTGAAGTTGGATGATTCTTGGACCAAATCTCTCTTCGTTGGTCTCAAACTTCTCCACATGGTTTATTGTGTCATATTACATCAATCTTTGCAAGACATTTGGCTTCGGTCCACTTTGAAGCAAGTGAAAACGAAGAAAGACCAAAATGGACGAACTTGGTGAAGTTGGATGATTCTTGGACCAAATCTCTCTTCGTTGGTCTCAAACTTCTCCACATGGTTTATTGTGTCATATTACATCAATCTTTGCAAGACATTTGGCTTCGGTCCACTTTGAAGCAAGTGAAAACGAAGAAAGACCAAAATGGACGAACTTGGTGAAGTTGGATGATTCTTGGACCAAATCTCTCTTCGTTGGTCTCAAACTTCTCCACATGGTTTATTGTGTCATATTACATCAATCTTTGCAAGACATTTGGCTTCGGTCCACTTTGAAGCAAGTGAAAACGAAGAAAGACCAAAATGGACGAACTTGGTGAAGTTGGATGATTCTTGGACCAAATCTCTCTTCGTTGGTCTCAAACTTCTCCACATGGTTTATTGTGTCATATTACATCAATCTTTGCAAGACATTTGGCTTCGGTCCACTTTGAAGCAAGTGAAAACGAAGAAAGACCAAAATGGACGAACTTGGTGAAGTTGGATGATTCTTGGACCAAATCTCTCTTCGTTGGTCTCAAACTTCTCCACATGGTTTATTGTGTCATATTACATCAATCTTTGCAAGACATTTGGCTTCGGTCCACTTTGAAGCTAGTCGAAAAGAAGAAAGACCAAAATGGACGAACTTGGTGAAGTTGGATGATTCTTGGACCAAATCTCTCTTCGTTGGTCTCAAACTTCTCCACATGGTTTATTGTGTCATATTACATCAATCTTTGCAAGACATTTGGCTTCGGTCCACTTGAAGCTAGTCGAAACGAAGAAAGACCAAAATGGACGAACTTGGTGAAGTTGGATGATTCTTGGACCAAATCTCTCTTCGTTGGTCTCAAACTTCTCCACATGGTTTATTGTGTCATATTACATCAATCTTTGCAAGACATTTGGCTTCGGTCCACTTTGAAGCTAGTCGAAACGAAGAAAGACCAAAATGGACGAACTTGGTGAAGTTGGATGATTCTTGGACCAAATCTCTCTTCGTTGGTCTCAAACTTCTCCACATGGTTTATTGTGTCATATTACATCAATCTTTGCAAGACATTTGGCTTCGGTCCACTTTGAAACAAGTGAAAACGAAGAAAGACCAAGATGGAATTCTTGGACCAAATCTCTCTTCGTTGGTCTCAAACTTCTCCACATGGTTTATTGTGTCATATTACATCAATCTTTGCAAGACATTTGGCTTCGGTCCACTTTGAAGCTAGTCGAAACGAAGAAAGACCAAAATGGACGAACTTGGTGAAGTTGGATGATTCTTGGACCAAATCTCTCTTCGTTGGTCTCAAACTTCTCCACATGGTTTATTGTGTCATATTACATCAATCTTTGCAATTCATTTGGCTTCGGTCCACTTTGAAGCTAGTAGAAACGAAGAAAGACCAAATCTCTCTTCGTTGGTCTCAAACTTCTCCACATGGTTTATTGTGTCATATTACATCAATCTTTGCAAGACATTTGGCTTCGGTCCACTTGAAGCTAGTCGAAACGAAGAAAGACCAAAATGGACGAACTTGGTGAAGTTGGATGATTCTTGGACCAAATCTCTCTTCGTTGGTCTCAAACTTCTCCACATGGTTTATTGTGTCATATTACATCAATCTTTGCAAGACATTTGGCTTCGGTCTCCTTTGAAGCAGTGAAAACGAAGAAAGACCAAAATGGACGAACTTGGTGAAGTTGGATGATTCTTGGACCAAATCTCTCTTCGTTGGTCTCAAACTTCTCCACATGGTTTATTGTGTCATATTACATCAATCTTTGCAAGACATTTGGCTTCGGTCCACTTTGAAGCTAGTCGAAACGAAGAAAGACCAAAATGGACGAACTTGGTGAAGTTGGATGATTCTTGGACCAAATCTCTCTTCGTTGGTCTCAAACTTCTCCACATGGTTTATTGTGTCATATTACATCAATCTTTGCAAGACATTTGGCTTCGGTCCACTTTGAAGCAAGTGAAAACGAAGAAAGACCAAAATGGACGAACTTGGTGAAGTTGGATGATTCTTGGACCAAATCTCTCTTCGTTGGTCTCAAACTTCTCCACATGGTTTATTGTGTCATATTACATCAATCTTTGCAAGACATTTGGCTTCGGTCCACTTTGAAGCTAGTCGAAAAGAAGAAAGACCAAAATGGACGAACTTGGTGAAGTTGGATGATTCTTGGACCAAATCTCTCTTCGTTGGTCTCAAACTTCTCCACATGGTTTATTGTGTCATATTACATCAATCTTTGCAAGACATTTGGCTTCGGTCCACTTTGAAGCAAGTGAAAAGAAGAAAGACCAAAATGGACGAACTTGGTGAAGTTGGATGATTCTTGGACCAAATCTCTCTTCGTTGGTCTCAAACTTCTCCACATGGTTTATTGTGTCATATTACATCAATCTTTGCAAGACATTTGGCTTCGGTCCACTTTGAAGCAAGTGAAAACGAAGAAAGACCAAAATGGACGAACTTGGTGAAGTTGGATGATTCTTGGACCAAATCTCTCTTCGTTGGTCTCAAACTTCTCCACATGGTTTATTGTGTCATATTACATCAATCTTTGCAAGACATTTGGCTTCGGTCCACTTTGAAGCTAGTCGAAACGAAGAAAGACCAAAATGGACGAACTTGGTGAAGTTGGATGATTCTTGGACCAAATCTCTCTTCGTTGGTCTCAAACTTCTCCACATGGTTTATTGTGTCATATTACATCAATCTTTGCAAGACATTTGGCTTCGGTCCACTTTGAAGCTAGTCGAAAAGAAGAAAGACCAAAATGGACGAACTTGGTGAAGTTGGATGATTCTTGGACCAAATCTCTCTTCGTTGGTCTCAAACTTCTCCACATGGTTTATTGTGTCATATTACATCAATCTTTGCAAGACATTTGGCTTCGGTCCACTTTGAAGCTAGTCGAAACGAAGAAAGACCAAAATGGACGAACTTGGTGAAGTTGGATGATTCTTGGACCAAATCTCTCTTCGTTGGTCTCAAACTTCTCCACATGGTTTATTGTGTCATATTACATCAATCTTTGCATTCATTTGGCTTCGGTCCACTTTGAAGCTAGTAGAAATGAAGAAAGACCAAATCTCTCTTCGTTGGTCTCAAACTTCTCCACATGGTTTATTGTGTCATATTACATCAATCTTTGCAAGACATTTGGCTTCGGTCCACTTTGAAGCTAGTCGAAACGAAGAAAGACCAAAATGGACGAACTTGGTGAAGTTGGATGATTCTTGGACCAAATCTCTCTTCGTTGGTCTCAAACTTCTCCACATGGTTTATTGTGTCATATTACATCAATCTTTGCAAGACATTTGGCTTCGGTCCACTTTGAAGCTAGTCGAAAAGAAGAAAGACCAAAATGGACGAACTTGGTGAAGTTGGATGATTCTTGGACCAAATCTCTCTTCGTTGGTCTCAAACTTCTCCACATGGTTTATTGTGTCATATTACATCAATCTTTGCAAGACATTTGGCTTCGGTCCACTTTGAAGCTAGTCGAAACGAAGAAAGACCAAAATGGACGAACTTGGTGAAGTTGGATGATTCTTGGACCAAATCTCTCTTCGTTGGTCTCAAACTTCTCCACATGGTTTATTGTGTCATATTACATCAATCTTTGCAAGACATTTGGCTTCGGTCCACTTTGAAACAAGTGAAAACGAAGAAAGACCAAGATGGAATTCTTGGACCAAATCTCTCTTCGTTGGTCTCAAACTTCTCCACATGGTTTATTGTGTCATATTACATCAATCTTTGCAAGACATTTGGCTTCGGTCCACTTTGAAGCTAGTCGAAACGAAGAAAGACCAAAATGGACGAACTTGGTGAAGTTGGATGATTCTTGGACCAAATCTCTCTTCGTTGGTCTCAAACTTCTCCACATGGTTTATTGTGTCATATTACATCAATCTTTGCAATTCATTTGGCTTCGGTCCACTTTGAAGCTAGTAGAAACGAAGAAAGACCAAATCTCTCTTCGTTGGTCTCAAACTTCTCCACATGGTTTATTGTGTCATATTACATCAATCTTTGCAAGTCATTTGGCTTCGGTCCACTTGAAGCTAGTCGAAACGAAGAAAGACCAAAATGGACGAACTTGGTGAAGTTGGATGATTCTTGGACCAAATCTCTCTTCGTTGGTCTCAAACTTCTCCACATGGTTTATTGTGTCATATTACATCAATCTTTGCAAGACATTTGGCTTCGGTCCCTTTGAAGCAGTGAAAACGAAGAAAGACCAAAATGGACGAACTTGGTGAAGTTGGATGATTCTTGGACCAAATCTCTCTTCGTTGGTCTCAAACTTCTCCACATGGTTTATTGTGTCATATTACATCAATCTTTGCAAGACATTTGGCTTCGGTCCACTTTGAAGCTAGTCGAAACGAAGAAAGACCAAAATGGACGAACTTGGTGAAGTTGGATGATTCTTGGACCAAATCTCTCTTCGTTGGTCTCAAACTTCTCCACATGGTTTATTGTGTCATATTACATCAATCTTTGCAAGACATTTGGCTTCGGTCCACTTTGAAGCAAGTGAAAACGAAGAAAGACCAAAATGGACGAACTTGGTGAAGTTGGATGATTCTTGGACCAAATCTCTCTTCGTTGGTCTCAAACTTCTCCACATGGTTTATTGTGTCATATTACATCAATCTTTGCAAGACATTTGGCTTCGGTCCACTTTGAAGCTAGTCGAAAAGAAGAAAGACCAAAATGGACGAACTTGGTGAAGTTGGATGATTCTTGGACCAAATCTCTCTTCGTTGGTCTCAAACTTCTCCACATGGTTTATTGTGTCATATTACATCAATCTTTGCAAGACATTTGGCTTCGGTCCACTTTGAAGCAAGTGAAAACGAAGAAAGACCAAAATGGACGAACTTGGTGAAGTTGGATGATTCTTGGACCAAATCTCTCTTCGTTGGTCTCAAACTTCTCCACATGGTTTATTGTGTCATATTACATCAATCTTTGCAAGACATTTGGCTTCGGTCCACTTTGAAGCAAGTGAAAACGAAGAAAGACCAAAATGGACGAACTTGGTGAAGTTGGATGATTCTTGGACCAAATCTCTCTTCGTTGGTCTCAAACTTCTCCACATGGTTTATTGTGTCATATTACATCAATCTTTGCAAGACATTTGGCTTCGGTCCACTTGAAGCTAGTCGAAACGAAGAAAGACCAAAATGGACGAACTTGGTGAAGTTGGATGATTCTTGGACCAAATCTCTCTTCGTTGGTCTCAAACTTCTCCACATGGTTTATTGTGTCATATTACATCAATCTTTGCAAGACATTTGGCTTCGGTCCACTTGAAGCTAGTCGAAACGAAGAAAGACCAAAATGGACGAACTTGGTGAAGTTGGATGATTCTTGGACCAAATCTCTCTTCGTTGGTCTCAAACTTCTCCACATGGTTTATTGTGTCATATTACATCAATCTTTGCAAGACATTTGGCTTCGGTCCACTTTGAAGCTAGTCGAAAAGAAGAAAGACCAAAATGGACGAACTTGGTGAAGTTGGATGATTCTTGGACCAAATCTCTCTTCGTTGGTCTCAAACTTCTCCACATGGTTTATTGTGTCATATTACATCAATCTTTGCAAGTCATTTGGCTTCGGTCCACTTTGAAGCTAGTCGAAACGAAGAAAGACCAAAATGGACGAACTTGGTGAAGTTGGATGATTCTTGGACCAAATCTCTCTTCGTTGGTCTCAAACTTCTCCACATGGTTTATTGTGTCATATTACATCAATCTTTGCAAGACATTTGGCTTCGGTCCACTTTGAAGCTAGTCGAAACGAAGAAAGACCAAAATGGACGAACTTGGTGAAGTTGGATGATTCTTGGACCAAATCTCTCTTCGTTGGTCTCAAACTTCTCCACATGGTTTATTGTGTCATATTACATCAATCTTTGCAAGACATTTGGCTTCGGTCCACTTTGAAGCTAGTCGAAAAGAAGAAAGACCAAAATGGACGAACTTGGTGAAGTTGGATGATTCTTGGACCAAATCTCTCTTCGTTGGTCTCAAACTTCTCCACATGGTTTATTGTGTCATATTACATCAATCTTTGCAAGACATTTGGCTTCGGTCCACTTTGAAGCTAGTCGAAACGAAGAAAGACCAAAATGGACGAACTTGGTGAAGTTGGATGATTCTTGGACCAAATCTCTCTTCGTTGGTCTCAAACTTCTCCACATGGTTTATTGTGTCATATTACATCAATCTTTGCAAGACATTTGGCTTCGGTCCACTTTGAAGCTAGTAGAAATGAAGAAAGACCAAATCTCTCTTCGTTGGTCTCAAACTTCTCCACATGGTTTATTGTGTCATATTACATCAATCTTTGCAAGTCATTTGGCTTCGGTCCACTTTGAAGCTAGTCGAAACGAAGAAAGACCAAAATGGACGAACTTGGTGAAGTTGGATGATTCTTGGACCAAATCTCTCTTCGTTGGTCTCAAACTTCTCCACATGGTTTATTGTGTCATATTACATCAATCTTTGCAAGACATTTGGCTTCGGTCCACTTTGAAGCTAGTCGAAACGAAGAAAGACCAAAATGGACGAACTTGGTGAAGTTGGATGATTCTTGGACCAAATCTCTCTTCGTTGGTCTCAAACTTCTCCACATGGTTTATTGTGTCATATTACATCAATCTTTGCAAGACATTTGGCTTCGGTCCACTTGAAGCTAGTCGAAACGAAGAAAGACCAAAATGGACGAACTTGGTGAAGTTGGATGATTCTTGGACCAAATCTCTCTTCGTTGGTCTCAAACTTCTCCACATGGTTTATTGTGTCATATTACATCAATCTTTGCAAGACATTTGGCTTCGGTCCACTTTGAAGCTAGTCGAAAAGAAGAAAGACCAAAATGGACGAACTTGGTGAAGTTGGATGATTCTTGGACCAAATCTCTCTTCGTTGGTCTCAAACTTCTCCACATGGTTTATTGTGTCATATTACATCAATCTTTGCAAGACATTTGGCTTCGGTCCACTTTGAAGCTAGTCGAAACGAAGAAAGACCAAAATGGACGAACTTGGTGAAGTTGGATGATTCTTGGACCAAATCTCTCTTCGTTGGTCTCAAACTTCTCCACATGGTTTATTGTGTCATATTACATCAATCTTTGCATTCATTTGGCTTCGGTCCACTTTGAAGCTAGTAGAAATGAAGAAAGACCAAATCTCTCTTCGTTGGTCTCAAACTTCTCCACATGGTTTATTGTGTCATATTACATCAATCTTTGCAAGTCATTTGGCTTCGGTCCACTTGAAGCTAGTCGAAACGAAGAAAGACCAAAATGGACGAACTTGGTGAAGTTGGATGATTCTTGGACCAAATCTCTCTTCGTTGGTCTCAAACTTCTCCACATGGTTTATTGTGTCATATTACATCAATCTTTGCAAGACATTTGGCTTCGGTCCACTTGAAGCTAGTCGAAACGAAGAAAGACCAAAATGGACGAACTTGGTGAAGTTGGATGATTCTTGGACCAAATCTCTCTTCGTTGGTCTCAAACTTCTCCACATGGTTTATTGTGTCATATTACATCAATCTTTGCAAGACATTTGGCTTCGGTCCTCTTTGAAGCTAGTCGAAAAGAAGAAAGACCAAAATGGACGAACTTGGTGAAGTTGGATGATTCTTGGACCAAATCTCTCTTCGTTGGTCTCAAACTTCTCCACATGGTTTATTGTGTCATATTACATCAATCTTTGCAAGACATTTGGCTTCGGTCCACTTTGAAGCTAGTCGAAACGAAGAAAGACCAAAATGGACGAACTTGGTGAAGTTGGATGATTCTTGGACCAAATCTCTCTTCGTTGGTCTCAAACTTCTCCACATGGTTTATTGTGTCATATTACATCAATCTTTGCAAGACATTTGGCTTCGGTCCACTTTGAAGCTAGTCGAAACGAAGAAAGACCAAAATGGACGAACTTGGTGAAGTTGGATGATTCTTGGACCAAATCTCTCTTCGTTGGTCTCAAACTTCTCCACATGGTTTATTGTGTCATATTACATCAATCTTTGCAAGACATTTGGCTTCGGTCCTCTTTGAAGCTAGTCGAAAAGAAGAAAGACCAAAATGGACGAACTTGGTGAAGTTGGATGATTCTTGGACCAAATCTCTCTTCGTTGGTCTCAAACTTCTCCACATGGTTTATTGTGTCATATTACATCAATCTTTGCAAGACATTTGGCTTCGGTCCACTTTGAAGCTAGTCGAAACGAAGAAAGACCAAAATGGACGAACTTGGTGAAGTTGGATGATTCTTGGACCAAATCTCTCTTCGTTGGTCTCAAACTTCTCCACATGGTTTATTGTGTCATATTACATCAATCTTTGCAAGACATTTGGCTTCGGTCCACTTTGAAGCTAGTAGAAATGAAGAAAGACCAAATCTCTCTTCGTTGGTCTCAAACTTCTCCACATGGTTTATTGTGTCATATTACATCAATCTTTGCAAGACATTTGGCTTCGGTCCACTTTGAAGCTAGTCGAAACGAAGAAAGACCAAAATGGACGAACTTGGTGAAGTTGGATGATTCTTGGACCAAATCTCTCTTCGTTGGTCTCAAACTTCTCCACATGGTTTATTGTGTCATATTACATCAATCTTTGCAAGACATTTGGCTTCGGTCCACTTTGAAGCTAGTCGAAAAGAAGAAAGACCAAAATGGACGAACTTGGTGAAGTTGGATGATTCTTGGACCAAATCTCTCTTCGTTGGTCTCAAACTTCTCCACATGGTTTATTGTGTCATATTACATCAATCTTTGCAAGACATTTGGCTTCGGTCCACTTTGAAGCTAGTCGAAACGAAGAAAGACCAAAATGGACGAACTTGGTGAAGTTGGATGATTCTTGGACCAAATCTCTCTTCGTTGGTCTCAAACTTCTCCACATGGTTTATTGTGTCATATTACATCAATCTTTGCAATTCATTTGGCTTCGGTCCACTTTGAAGCTAGTAGAAATGAAGAAAGACCAAATCTCTCTTCGTTGGTCTCAAACTTCTCCACATGGTTTATTGTGTCATATTACATCAATCTTTGCAAGACATTTGGCTTCGGTCCACTTTGAAGCAAGTGAAAACGAAGAAAGACCAAAATGGACGAACTTGGTGAAGTTGGATGATTCTTGGACCAAATCTCTCTTCGTTGGTCTCAAACTTCTCCACATGGTTTATTGTGTCATATTACATCAATCTTTGCAAGACATTTGGCTTCGGTCCACTTGAAGCTAGTCGAAACGAAGAAAGACCAAAATGGACGAACTTGGTGAAGTTGGATGATTCTTGGACCAAATCTCTCTTCGTTGGTCTCAAACTTCTCCACATGGTTTATTGTGTCATATTACATCAATCTTTGCAAGACATTTGGCTTCGGTCCACTTTGAAGCTAGTCGAAAAGAAGAAAGACCAAAATGGACGAACTTGGTGAAGTTGGATGATTCTTGGACCAAATCTCTCTTCGTTGGTCTCAAACTTCTCCACATGGTTTATTGTGTCATATTACATCAATCTTTGCAAGACATTTGGCTTCGGTCCACTTTGAAGCTAGTCGAAACGAAGAAAGACCAAAATGGACGAACTTGGTGAAGTTGGATGATTCTTGGACCAAATCTCTCTTCGTTGGTCTCAAACTTCTCCACATGGTTTATTGTGTCATATTACATCAATCTTTGCAATTCATTTGGCTTCGGTCCACTTTGAAGCTAGTAGAAATGAAGAAAGACCAAATCTCTCTTCGTTGGTCTCAAACTTCTCCACATGGTTTATTGTGTCATATTACATCAATCTTTGCAAGTCATTTGGCTTCGGTCTTCTTTGAAGCAAGTGAAAACGAAGAAAGACCAAAATGGACGAACTTGGTGAAGTTGGATGATTCTTGGACCAAATCTCTCTTCGTTGGTCTCAAACTTCTCCACATGGTTTATTGTGTCATATTACATCAATCTTTGCAAGACATTTGGCTTCGGTCCACTTTGAAGCTAGTCGAAACGAAGAAAGACCAAAATGGACGAACTTGGTGAAGTTGGATGATTCTTGGACCAAATCTCTCTTCGTTGGTCTCAAACTTCTCCACATGGTTTATTGTGTCATATTACATCAATCTTTGCAAGACATTTGGCTTCGGTCCACTTTGAAGCTAGTCGAAACGAAGAAAGACCAAAATGGACGAACTTGGTGAAGTTGGATGATTCTTGGACCAAATCTCTCTTCGTTGGTCTCAAACTTCTCCACATGGTTTATTGTGTCATATTACATCAATCTTTGCAAGACATTTGGCTTCGGTCCACTTTGAAGCTAGTCGAAACGAAGAAAGACCAAAATGGACGAACTTGGTGAAGTTGGATGATTCTTGGACCAAATCTCTCTTCGTTGGTCTCAAACTTCTCCACATGGTTTATTGTGTCATATTACATCAATCTTTGCAAGACATTTGGCTTCGGTCCACTTTGAAGCTAGTCGAAACGAAGAAAGACCAAAATGGACGAACTTGGTGAAGTTGGATGATTCTTGGACCAAATCTCTCTTCGTTGGTCTCAAACTTCTCCACATGGTTTATTGTGTCATATTACATCAATCTTTGCAAGACATTTGGCTTCGGTCCACTTTGAAGCTAGTCGAAACGAAGAAAGACCAAAATGGACGAACTTGGTGAAGTTGGATGATTCTTGGACCAAATCTCTCTTCGTTGGTCTCAAACTTCTCCACATGGTTTATTGTGTCATATTACATCAATCTTTGCAAGACATTTGGCTTCGGTCTCTTTGAAGCAAGTGAAAACGAAGAAAGACCAAAATGGACGAACTTGGTGAAGTTGGATGATTCTTGGACCAAATCTCTCTTCGTTGGTCTCAAACTTCTCCACATGGTTTATTGTGTCATATTACATCAATCTTTGCAAGACATTTGGCTTCGGTCCACTTTGAAGCTAGTCGAAACGAAGAAAGACCAAAATGGACGAACTTGGTGAAGTTGGATGATTCTTGGACCAAATCTCTCTTCGTTGGTCTCAAACTTCTCCACATGGTTTATTGTGTCATATTACATCAATCTTTGCAAGACATTTGGCTTCGGTCCACTTTGAAGCAAGTGAAAACGAAGAAAGACCAAAATGGACGAACTTGGTGAAGTTGGATGATTCTTGGACCAAATCTCTCTTCGTTGGTCTCAAACTTCTCCACATGGTTTATTGTGTCATATTACATCAATCTTTGCAAGACATTTGGCTTCGGTCCACTTTGAAGCAAGTGAAAACGAAGAAAGACCAAAATGGACGAACTTGGTGAAGTTGGATGATTCTTGGACCAAATCTCTCTTCGTTGGTCTCAAACTTCTCCACATGGTTTATTGTGTCATATTACATCAATCTTTGCAAGACATTTGGCTTCGGTCTTCTTTGAAGCAAGTGAAAACGAAGAAAGACCAAAATGGACGAACTTGGTGAAGTTGGATGATTCTTGGACCAAATCTCTCTTCGTTGGTCTCAAACTTCTCCACATGGTTTATTGTGTCATATTACATCAATCTTTGCAAGACATTTGGCTTCGGTCCACTTTGAAGCTAGTCGAAACGAAGAAAGACCAAAATGGACGAACTTGGTGAAGTTGGATGATTCTTGGACCAAATCTCTCTTCGTTGGTCTCAAACTTCTCCACATGGTTTATTGTGTCATATTACATCAATCTTTGCAAGACATTTGGCTTCGGTCCACTTTGAAGCTAGTGAAAACGAAGAAAGACCAAAATGGACGAACTTGGTGAAGTTGGATGATTCTTGGACCAAATCTCTCTTCGTTGGTCTCAAACTTCTCCACATGGTTTATTGTGTCATATTACATCAATCTTTGCAAGACATTTGGCTTCGGTCCACTTTGAAGCAAGTGAAAACGAAGAAAGACCAAAATGGACGAACTTGGTGAAGTTGGATGATTCTTGGACCAAATCTCTCTTCGTTGGTCTCAAACTTCTCCACATGGTTTATTGTGTCATATTACATCAATCTTTGCAAGACATTTGGCTTCGGTCCACTTTGAAGCTAGTCGAAACGAAGAAAGACCAAAATGGACGAACTTGGTGAAGTTGGATGATTCTTGGACCAAATCTCTCTTCGTTGGTCTCAAACTTCTCCACATGGTTTATTGTGTCATATTACATCAATCTTTGCAAGTCATTTGGCTTCGGTCCACTTTGAAGCTAGTCGAAACGAAGAAAGACCAAAATGGACGAACTTGGTGAAGTTGGATGATTCTTGGACCAAATCTCTCTTCGTTGGTCTCAAACTTCTCCACATGGTTTATTGTGTCATATTACATCAATCTTTGCAAGACATTTGGCTTCGGTCCACTTTGAAGCTAGTCGAAACGAAGAAAGACCAAAATGGACGAACTTGGTGAAGTTGGATGATTCTTGGACCAAATCTCTCTTCGTTGGTCTCAAACTTCTCCACATGGTTTATTGTGTCATATTACATCAATCTTTGCAAGACATTTGGCTTCGGTCCACTTTGAAGCAAGTGAAAACGAAGAAAGACCAAAATGGACGAACTTGGTGAAGTTGGATGATTCTTGGACCAAATCTCTCTTCGTTGGTCTCAAACTTCTCCACATGGTTTATTGTGTCATATTACATCAATCTTTGCAAGACATTTGGCTTCGGTCTTCTTTGAAGCAAGTGAAAACGAAGAAAGACCAAAATGGACGAACTTGGTGAAGTTGGATGATTCTTGGACCAAATCTCTCTTCGTTGGTCTCAAACTTCTCCACATGGTTTATTGTGTCATATTACATCAATCTTTGCAAGTCATTTGGCTTCGGTCCACTTTGAAGCTAGTCGAAACGAAGAAAGACCAAAATGGACGAACTTGGTGAAGTTGGATGATTCTTGGACCAAATCTCTCTTCGTTGGTCTCAAACTTCTCCACATGGTTTATTGTGTCATATTACATCAATCTTTGCAAGACATTTGGCTTCGGTCCACTTTGAAACAAGTGAAAACGAAGAAAGACCAAGATGGAATTCTTGGACCAAATCTCTCTTCGTTGGTCTCAAACTTCTCCACATGGTTTATTGTGTCATATTACATCAATCTTTGCAAGACATTTGGCTTCGGTCCACTTTGAAGCAAGTGAAAACGAAGAAAGACCAAAATGGACGAACTTGGTGAAGTTGGATGATTCTTGGACCAAATCTCTCTTCGTTGGTCTCAAACTTCTCCACATGGTTTATTGTGTCATATTACATCAATCTTTGCAAGACATTTGGCTTCGGTCCACTTTGAAGCAAGTGAAAACGAAGAAAGACCAAAATGGACGAACTTGGTGAAGTTGGATGATTCTTGGACCAAATCTCTCTTCGTTGGTCTCAAACTTCTCCACATGGTTTATTGTGTCATATTACATCAATCTTTGCAAGACATTTGGCTTCGGTCACTTTGAAGCAAGTGAAAACGAAGAAAGACCAAAATGGACGAACTTGGTGAAGTTGGATGATTCTTGGACCAAATCTCTCTTCGTTGGTCTCAAACTTCTCCACATGGTTTATTGTGTCATATTACATCAATCTTTGCAAGACATTTGGCTTCGGTCCACTTTGAAGCAAGTGAAAACGAAGAAAGACCAAAATGGACGAACTTGGTGAAGTTGGATGATTCTTGGACCAAATCTCTCTTCGTTGGTCTCAAACTTCTCCACATGGTTTATTGTGTCATATTACATCAATCTTTGCAAGACATTTGGCTTCGGTCCACTTTGAAGCAAGTGAAAACGAAGAAAGACCAAGATGGAATTCTTGGACCAAATCTCTCTTCGTTGGTCTCAAACTTCTCCACATGGTTTATTGTGTCATATTACATCAATCTTTGCAAGACATTTGGCTTCGGTCCACTTTGAAGCAAGTCAAAACGAAGAAAGACCAAAATGGACGAACTTGGTGAAGTTGGATGATTCTTGGACCAAATCTCTCTTCGTTGGTCTCAAACTTCTCCACATGGTTTATTGTGTCATATTACATCAATCTTTGCAAGACATTTGGCTTCGGTCCACTTTGAAGCAAGTGAAAACGAAGAAAGACCAAAATGGACGAACTTGGTGAAGTTGGATGATTCTTGGACCAAATCTCTCTTCGTTGGTCTCAAACTTCTCCACATGGTTTATTGTGTCATATTACATCAATCTTTGCAAGACATTTGGCTTCGGTCCACTTTGAAGCAAGTGAAAATGAAGAAAGACCAAAATGGACGAACTTGGTGAAGTTGGATGATTCTTGGACCAAATCTCTCTTCGTTGGTCTCAAACTTCTCCACATGGTTTATTGTGTCATATTACATCAATCTTTGCAAGACATTTGGCTTCGGTCCACTTTGAAGCAAGTGAAAACGAAGAAAGACCAAAATGGACGAACTTGGTGAAGTTGGATGATTCTTGGACCAAATCTCTCTTCGTTGGTCTCAAACTTCTCCACATGGTTTATTGTGTCATATTACATCAATCTTTGCAAGACATTTGGCTTCGGTCCACTTTGAAAAAAGTGAAAACGAAGAAAGACCAAGATGGAATTCTTGGACCAAATCTCTCTTCGTTGGTCTCAAACTTCTCCACATGGTTTATTGTGTCATATTACATCAATCTTTGCAATTCATTTGGCTTCGGTCCACTTTGAAGCTAGTCGAAACGAAGAAAGACCAAAATGGACGAACTTGGTGAAGTTGGATGATTCTTGGACCAAATCTCTCTTCGTTGGTCTCAAACTTCTCCACATGGTTTATTGTGTCATATTACATCAATCTTTGCAAGACATTTGGCTTCGGTCCACTTTGAAGCTAGTCAAAACGAAGAAAGACCAAAATGGACGAACTTGGTGAAGTTGGATGATTCTTGGACCAAATCTCTCTTCGTTGGTCTCAAACTTCTCCACATGGTTTATTGTGTCATATTACATCAATCTTTGCAAGACATTTGGCTTCGGTCCACTTTGAAGCAAGTGAAAACGAAGAAAGACCAAAATGGACGAACTTGGTGAAGTTGGATGATTCTTGGACCAAATCTCTCTTCGTTGGTCTCAAACTTCTCCACATGGTTTATTGTGTCATATTACATCAATCTTTGCAAGACATTTGGCTTCGGTCCTCTTTGAAGCAAGTGAAAACGAAGAAAGACCAAAATGGACGAACTTGGTGAAGTTGGATGATTCTTGGACCAAATCTCTCTTCGTTGGTCTCAAACTTCTCCACATGGTTTATTGTGTCATATTACATCAATCTTTGCAAGACATTTGGCTTCGGTCCACTTTGAAGCTAGTCGAAACGAAGAAAGACCAAAATGGACGAACTTGGTGAAGTTGGATGATTCTTGGACCAAATCTCTCTTCGTTGGTCTCAAACTTCTCCACATGGTTTATTGTGTCATATTACATCAATCTTTGCAAGACATTTGGCTTCGGTCCACTTTGAAGCTAGTCGAAACGAAGAAAGACCAAAATGGACGAACTTGGTGAAGTTGGATGATTCTTGGACCAAATCTCTCTTCGTTGGTCTCAAACTTCTCCACATGGTTTATTGTGTCATATTACATCAATCTTTGCAAGACATTTGGCTTCGGTCCACTTTGAAGCTAGTCGAAACGAAGAAAGACCAAAATGGACGAACTTGGTGAAGTTGGATGATTCTTGGACCAAATCTCTCTTCGTTGGTCTCAAACTTCTCCACATGGTTTATTGTGTCATATTACATCAATCTTTGCAAGACATTTGGCTTCGGTCCACTTTGAAGCTAGTCGAAACGAAGAAAGACCAAAATGGACGAACTTGGTGAAGTTGGATGATTCTTGGACCAAATCTCTCTTCGTTGGTCTCAAACTTCTCCACATGGTTTATTGTGTCATATTACATCAATCTTTGCAAGACATTTGGCTTCGGTCCACTTTGAAGCTAGTCAAAACGAAGAAAGACCAAAATGGACGAACTTGGTGAAGTTGGATGATTCTTGGACCAAATCTCTCTTCGTTGGTCTCAAACTTCTCCACATGGTTTATTGTGTCATATTACATCAATCTTTGCAAGACATTTGGCTTCGGTCCACTTTGAAGCTAGTCAAAACGAAGAAAGACCAAAATGGACGAACTTGGTGAAGTTGGATGATTCTTGGACCAAATCTCTCTTCGTTGGTCTCAAACTTCTCCACATGGTTTATTGTGTCATATTACATCAATCTTTGCAAGACATTTGGCTTCGGTCCACTTTGAAGCAAGTGAAAACGAAGAAAGACCAAAATGGACGAACTTGGTGAAGTTGGATGATTCTTGGACCAAATCTCTCTTCGTTGGTCTCAAACTTCTCCACATGGTTTATTGTGTCATATTACATCAATCTTTGCAAGACATTTGGCTTCGGTCCACTTTGAAGCTAGTCGAAACGAAGAAAGACCAAAATGGACGAACTTGGTGAAGTTGGATGATTCTTGGACCAAATCTCTCTTCGTTGGTCTCAAACTTCTCCACATGGTTTATTGTGTCATATTACATCAATCTTTGCAAGACATTTGGCTTCGGTCCACTTTGAAGCAAGTGAAAACGAAGAAAGACCAAAATGGACGAACTTGGTGAAGTTGGATGATTCTTGGACCAAATCTCTCTTCGTTGGTCTCAAACTTCTCCACATGGTTTATTGTGTCATATTACATCAATCTTTGCAAGACATTTGGCTTCGGTCTTCTTTGAAGCTAGTCAAAACGAAGAAAGACCAAAATGGACGAACTTGGTGAAGTTGGATGATTCTTGGACCAAATCTCTCTTCGTTGGTCTCAAACTTCTCCACATGGTTTATTGTGTCATATTACATCAATCTTTGCAAGACATTTGGCTTCGGTCTTCTTTGAAGCAAGTGAAAACGAAGAAAGACCAAAATGGACGAACTTGGTGAAGTTGGATGATTCTTGGACCAAATCTCTCTTCGTTGGTCTCAAACTTCTCCACATGGTTTATTGTGTCATATTACATCAATCTTTGCAATTCATTTGGCTTCGGTCCACTTTGAAGCTAGTCGAAACGAAGAAAGACCAAAATGGACGAACTTGGTGAAGTTGGATGATTCTTGGACCAAATCTCTCTTCGTTGGTCTCAAACTTCTCCACATGGTTTATTGTGTCATATTACATCAATCTTTGCAAGACATTTGGCTTCGGTCCACTTTGAAGCAAGTGAAAACGAAGAAAGACCAAAATGGACGAACTTGGTGAAGTTGGATGATTCTTGGACCAAATCTCTCTTCGTTGGTCTCAAACTTCTCCACATGGTTTATTGTGTCATATTACATCAATCTTTGCAAGACATTTGGCTTCGGTCTTCTTTGAAGCAAGTGAAAACGAAGAAAGACCAAAATGGACGAACTTGGTGAAGTTGGATGATTCTTGGACCAAATCTCTCTTCGTTGGTCTCAAACTTCTCCACATGGTTTATTGTGTCATATTACATCAATCTTTGCAAGACATTTGGCTTCGGTCCACTTTGAAACAAGTGAAAACGAAGAAAGACCAAGATGGAATTCTTGGACCAAATCTCTCTTCGTTGGTCTCAAACTTCTCCACATGGTTTATTGTGTCATATTACATCAATCTTTGCAATTCATTTGGCTTCGGTCCACTTTGAAGCTAGTCGAAACGAAGAAAGACCAAAATGGACGAACTTGGTGAAGTTGGATGATTCTTGGACCAAATCTCTCTTCGTTGGTCTCAAACTTCTCCACATGGTTTATTGTGTCATATTACATCAATCTTTGCAAGACATTTGGCTTCGGTCCACTTTGAAGCTAGTCAAAACGAAGAAAGACCAAAATGGACGAACTTGGTGAAGTTGGATGATTCTTGGACCAAATCTCTCTTCGTTGGTCTCAAACTTCTCCACATGGTTTATTGTGTCATATTACATCAATCTTTGCAAGACATTTGGCTTCGGTCCACTTTGAAACAAGTGAAAACGAAGAAAGACCAAGATGGAATTCTTGGACCAAATCTCTCTTCGTTGGTCTCAAACTTCTCCACATGGTTTATTGTGTCATATTACATCAATCTTTGCAATTCATTTGGCTTCGGTCCACTTTGAAGCTAGTCGAAAAGAAGAAAGACCAAAATGGACGAACTTGGTGAAGTTGGATGATTCTTGGACCAAATCTCTCTTCGTTGGTCTCAAACTTCTCCACATGGTTTATTGTGTCATATTACATCAATCTTTGCAAGACATTTGGCTTCGGTCCACTTTGAAGCTAGTCGAAAAGAAGAAAGACCAAAATGGACGAACTTGGTGAAGTTGGATGATTCTTGGACCAAATCTCTCTTCGTTGGTCTCAAACTTCTCCACATGGTTTATTGTGTCATATTACATCAATCTTTGCAAGACATTTGGCTTCGGTCCACTTTGAAGCTAGTCGAAAAGAAGAAAGACCAAAATGGACGAACTTGGTGAAGTTGGATGATTCTTGGACCAAATCTCTCTTCGTTGGTCTCAAACTTCTCCACATGGTTTATTGTGTCATATTACATCAATCTTTGCAAGACATTTGGCTTCGGTTCACTTGAAGCTAGTCGAAACGAAGAAAGACCAAAATGGACGAACTTGGTGAAGTTGGATGATTCTTGGACCAAATCTCTCTTCGTTGGTCTCAAACTTCTCCACATGGTTTATTGTGTCATATTACATCAATCTTTGCAAGACATTTGGCTTCGGTCCACTTTGAAGCAAGTGAAAACGAAGAAAGACCAAAATGGACGAACTTGGTGAAGTTGGATGATTCTTGGACCAAATCTCTCTTCGTTGGTCTCAAACTTCTCCACATGGTTTATTGTGTCATATTACATCAATCTTTGCAAGACATTTGGCTTCGGTCCACTTTGAAGCAAGTGAAAACGAAGAAAGACCAAAATGGACGAACTTGGTGAAGTTGGATGATTCTTGGACCAAATCTCTCTTCGTTGGTCTCAAACTTCTCCACATGGTTTATTGTGTCATATTACATCAATCTTTGCAAGTCATTTGGCTTCGGTCTTCTTTGAAGCAAGTGAAAACGAAGAAAGACCAAAATGGACGAACTTGGTGAAGTTGGATGATTCTTGGACCAAATCTCTCTTCGTTGGTCTCAAACTTCTCCACATGGTTTATTGTGTCATATTACATCAATCTTTGCAAGACATTTGGCTTCGGTCCACTTGAAGCTAGTCGAAACGAAGAAAGACCAAAATGGACGAACTTGGTGAAGTTGGATGATTCTTGGACCAAATCTCTCTTCGTTGGTCTCAAACTTCTCCACATGGTTTATTGTGTCATATTACATCAATCTTTGCAAGACATTTGGCTTCGGTCCACTTTGAAGCAAGTGAAAACGAAGAAAGACCAAAATGGACGAACTTGGTGAAGTTGGATGATTCTTGGACCAAATCTCTCTTCGTTGGTCTCAAACTTCTCCACATGGTTTATTGTGTCATATTACATCAATCTTTGCAAGACATTTGGCTTCGGTCCACTTTGAAGCAAGTGAAAACGAAGAAAGACCAAAATGGACGAACTTGGTGAAGTTGGATGATTCTTGGACCAAATCTCTCTTCGTTGGTCTCAAACTTCTCCACATGGTTTATTGTGTCATATTACATCAATCTTTGCAAGACATTTGGCTTCGGTCCACTTTGAAGCAAGTGAAAACGAAGAAAGACCAAAATGGACGAACTTGGTGAAGTTGGATGATTCTTGGACCAAATCTCTCTTCGTTGGTCTCAAACTTCTCCACATGGTTTATTGTGTCATATTACATCAATCTTTGCAAGACATTTGGCTTCGGTCCACTTTGAAGCAAGTGAAAACGAAGAAAGACCAAAATGGACGAACTTGGTGAAGTTGGATGATTCTTGGACCAAATCTCTCTTCGTTGGTCTCAAACTTCTCCACATGGTTTATTGTGTCATATTACATCAATCTTTGCAAGACATTTGGCTTCGGTCCACTTTGAAGCAAGTGAAAACGAAGAAAGACCAAAATGGACGAACTTGGTGAAGTTGGATGATTCTTGGACCAAATCTCTCTTCGTTGGTCTCAAACTTCTCCACATGGTTTATTGTGTCATATTACATCAATCTTTGCAAGACATTTGGCTTCGGTCCACTTTGAAGCAAGTGAAAACGAAGAAAGACCAAAATGGACGAACTTGGTGAAGTTGGATGATTCTTGGACCAAATCTCTCTTCGTTGGTCTCAAACTTCTCCACATGGTTTATTGTGTCATATTACATCAATCTTTGCAAGACATTTGGCTTCGGTCCACTTTGAAGCAAGTGAAAACGAAGAAAGACCAAAATGGACGAACTTGGTGAAGTTGGATGATTCTTGGACCAAATCTCTCTTCGTTGGTCTCAAACTTCTCCACATGGTTTATTGTGTCATATTACATCAATCTTTGCAAGACATTTGGCTTCGGTCCACTTTGAAGCAAGTGAAAACGAAGAAAGACCAAAATGGACGAACTTGGTGAAGTTGGATGATTCTTGGACCAAATCTCTCTTCGTTGGTCTCAAACTTCTCCACATGGTTTATTGTGTCATATTACATCAATCTTTGCAAGACATTTGGCTTCGGTCCACTTTGAAGCTAGTCGAAACGAAGAAAGACCAAAATGGACGAACTTGGTGAAGTTGGATGATTCTTGGACCAAATCTCTCTTCGTTGGTCTCAAACTTCTCCACATGGTTTATTGTGTCATATTACATCAATCTTTGCAAGACATTTGGCTTCGGTCCACTTTGAAGCAAGTGAAAACGAAGAAAGACCAAAATGGACGAACTTGGTGAAGTTGGATGATTCTTGGACCAAATCTCTCTTCGTTGGTCTCAAACTTCTCCACATGGTTTATTGTGTCATATTACATCAATCTTTGCAAGACATTTGGCTTCGGTCCACTTTGAAGCAAGTGAAAACGAAGAAAGACCAAAATGGACGAACTTGGTGAAGTTGGATGATTCTTGGACCAAATCTCTCTTCGTTGGTCTCAAACTTCTCCACATGGTTTATTGTGTCATATTACATCAATCTTTGCAAGACATTTGGCTTCGGTCCACTTTGAAGCAAGTGAAAACGAAGAAAGACCAAAATGGACGAACTTGGTGAAGTTGGATGATTCTTGGACCAAATCTCTCTTCGTTGGTCTCAAACTTCTCCACATGGTTTATTGTGTCATATTACATCAATCTTTGCAAGACATTTGGCTTCGGTCCACTTTGAAGCAAGTGAAAACGAAGAAAGACCAAAATGGACGAACTTGGTGAAGTTGGATGATTCTTGGACCAAATCTCTCTTCGTTGGTCTCAAACTTCTCCACATGGTTTATTGTGTCATATTACATCAATCTTTGCAAGACATTTGGCTTCGGTCCACTTTGAAGCAAGTGAAAACGAAGAAAGACCAAAATGGACGAACTTGGTGAAGTTGGATGATTCTTGGACCAAATCTCTCTTCGTTGGTCTCAAACTTCTCCACATGGTTTATTGTGTCATATTACATCAATCTTTGCAAGACATTTGGCTTCGGTCCACTTTGAAGCAAGTGAAAACGAAGAAAGACCAAAATGGACGAACTTGGTGAAGTTGGATGATTCTTGGACCAAATCTCTCTTCGTTGGTCTCAAACTTCTCCACATGGTTTATTGTGTCATATTACATCAATCTTTGCAAGACATTTGGCTTCGGTCCACTTTGAAGCTAGTCGAAACGAAGAAAGACCAAAATGGACGAACTTGGTGAAGTTGGATGATTCTTGGACCAAATCTCTCTTCGTTGGTCTCAAACTTCTCCACATGGTTTATTGTGTCATATTACATCAATCTTTGCAAGACATTTGGCTTCGGTCCTCTTTGAAGCAAGTGAAAACGAAGAAAGACCAAAATGGACGAACTTGGTGAAGTTGGATGATTCTTGGACCAAATCTCTCTTCGTTGGTCTCAAACTTCTCCACATGGTTTATTGTGTCATATTACATCAATCTTTGCAAGACATTTGGCTTCGGTCCACTTTGAAGCAAGTGAAAACGAAGAAAGACCAAAATGGACGAACTTGGTGAAGTTGGATGATTCTTGGACCAAATCTCTCTTCGTTGGTCTCAAACTTCTCCACATGGTTTATTGTGTCATATTACATCAATCTTTGCAAGACATTTGGCTTCGGTCCACTTTGAAGCAAGTGAAAACGAAGAAAGACCAAAATGGACGAACTTGGTGAAGTTGGATGATTCTTGGACCAAATCTCTCTTCGTTGGTCTCAAACTTCTCCACATGGTTTATTGTGTCATATTACATCAATCTTTGCAAGACATTTGGCTTCGGTCCACTTTGAAACAAGTGAAAACGAAGAAAGACCAAGATGGAATTCTTGGACCAAATCTCTCTTCGTTGGTCTCAAACTTCTCCACATGGTTTATTGTGTCATATTACATCAATCTTTGCAAGACATTTGGCTTCGGTCCACTTTGAAGCAAGTGAAAACGAAGAAAGACCAAAATGGACGAACTTGGTGAAGTTGGATGATTCTTGGACCAAATCTCTCTTCGTTGGTCTCAAACTTCTCCACATGGTTTATTGTGTCATATTACATCAATCTTTGCAAGACATTTGGCTTCGGTCCACTTTGAAGCTAGTCGAAAAGAAGAAAGACCAAAATGGACGAACTTGGTGAAGTTGGATGATTCTTGGACCAAATCTCTCTTCGTTGGTCTCAAACTTCTCCACATGGTTTATTGTGTCATATTACATCAATCTTTGCAAGACATTTGGCTTCGGTCCTCTTTGAAGCAAGTGAAAACGAAGAAAGACCAAAATGGACGAACTTGGTGAAGTTGGATGATTCTTGGACCAAATCTCTCTTCGTTGGTCTCAAACTTCTCCACATGGTTTATTGTGTCATATTACATCAATCTTTGCAAGACATTTGGCTTCGGTCCACTTTGAAGCAAGTGAAAATGAAGAAAGACCAAAATGGACGAACTTGGTGAAGTTGGATGATTCTTGGACCAAATCTCTCTTCGTTGGTCTCAAACTTCTCCACATGGTTTATTGTGTCATATTACATCAATCTTTGCAAGACATTTGGCTTCGGTCACTTTGAAGCAAGTGAAAACGAAGAAAGACCAAAATGGACGAACTTGGTGAAGTTGGATGATTCTTGGACCAAATCTCTCTTCGTTGGTCTCAAACTTCTCCACATGGTTTATTGTGTCATATTACATCAATCTTTGCAAGACATTTGGCTTCGGTCCACTTTGAAGCAAGTGAAAACGAAGAAAGACCAAAATGGACGAACTTGGTGAAGTTGGATGATTCTTGGACCAAATCTCTCTTCGTTGGTCTCAAACTTCTCCACATGGTTTATTGTGTCATATTACATCAATCTTTGCAAGACATTTGGCTTCGGTCCACTTTGAAGCAAGTGAAAACGAAGAAAGACCAAAATGGACGAACTTGGTGAAGTTGGATGATTCTTGGACCAAATCTCTCTTCGTTGGTCTCAAACTTCTCCACATGGTTTATTGTGTCATATTACATCAATCTTTGCAAGACATTTGGCTTCGGTCCACTTTGAAGCAAGTGAAAATGAAGAAAGACCAAAATGGACGAACTTGGTGAAGTTGGATGATTCTTGGACCAAATCTCTCTTCGTTGGTCTCAAACTTCTCCACATGGTTTATTGTGTCATATTACATCAATCTTTGCAAGACATTTGGCTTCGGTCTTCTTTGAAGCAAGTGAAAACGAAGAAAGACCAAAATGGACGAACTTGGTGAAGTTGGATGATTCTTGGACCAAATCTCTCTTCGTTGGTCTCAAACTTCTCCACATGGTTTATTGTGTCATATTACATCAATCTTTGCAAGACATTTGGCTTCGGTCCACTTTGAAACAAGTGAAAACGAAGAAAGACCAAGATGGAATTCTTGGACCAAATCTCTCTTCGTTGGTCTCAAACTTCTCCACATGGTTTATTGTGTCATATTACATCAATCTTTGCAAGACATTTGGCTTCGGTCCACTTTGAAGCAAGTGAAAACGAAGAAAGACCAAAATGGACGAACTTGGTGAAGTTGGATGATTCTTGGACCAAATCTCTCTTCGTTGGTCTCAAACTTCTCCACATGGTTTATTGTGTCATATTACATCAATCTTTGCAATTCATTTGGCTTCGGTCCACTTTGAAGCTAGTCGAAAAGAAGAAAGACCAAAATGGACGAACTTGGTGAAGTTGGATGATTCTTGGACCAAATCTCTCTTCGTTGGTCTCAAACTTCTCCACATGGTTTATTGTGTCATATTACATCAATCTTTGCAAGACATTTGGCTTCGGTCCACTTTGAAGCTAGTCGAAACGAAGAAAGACCAAAATGGACGAACTTGGTGAAGTTGGATGATTCTTGGACCAAATCTCTCTTCGTTGGTCTCAAACTTCTCCACATGGTTTATTGTGTCATATTACATCAATCTTTGCAAGACATTTGGCTTCGGTCCACTTTGAAGCAAGTGAAAACGAAGAAAGACCAAAATGGACGAACTTGGTGAAGTTGGATGATTCTTGGACCAAATCTCTCTTCGTTGGTCTCAAACTTCTCCACATGGTTTATTGTGTCATATTACATCAATCTTTGCAAGACATTTGGCTTCGGTCCACTTTGAAGCAAGTGAAAACGAAGAAAGACCAAAATGGACGAACTTGGTGAAGTTGGATGATTCTTGGACCAAATCTCTCTTCGTTGGTCTCAAACTTCTCCACATGGTTTATTGTGTCATATTACATCAATCTTTGCAAGACATTTGGCTTCGGTCTTCTTTGAAGCAAGTGAAAACGAAGAAAGACCAAAATGGACGAACTTGGTGAAGTTGGATGATTCTTGGACCAAATCTCTCTTCGTTGGTCTCAAACTTCTCCACATGGTTTATTGTGTCATATTACATCAATCTTTGCAAGACATTTGGCTTCGGTCCACTTTGAAGCTAGTCGAAACGAAGAAAGACCAAAATGGACGAACTTGGTGAAGTTGGATGATTCTTGGACCAAATCTCTCTTCGTTGGTCTCAAACTTCTCCACATGGTTTATTGTGTCATATTACATCAATCTTTGCAAGACATTTGGCTTCGGTCCACTTTGAAGTAAGTGAAAACGAAGAAAGACCAAAATGGACGAACTTGGTGAAGTTGGATGATTCTTGGACCAAATCTCTCTTCGTTGGTCTCAAACTTCTCCACATGGTTTATTGTGTCATATTACATCAATCTTTGCAAGACATTTGGCTTCGGTCCACTTTGAAGCAAGTGAAAACGAAGAAAGACCAAAATGGACGAACTTGGTGAAGTTGGATGATTCTTGGACCAAATCTCTCTTCGTTGGTCTCAAACTTCTCCACATGGTTTATTGTGTCATATTACATCAATCTTTGCAAGACATTTGGCTTCGGTCTTCTTTGAAGCAAGTGAAAACGAAGAAAGACCAAAATGGACGAACTTGGTGAAGTTGGATGATTCTTGGACCAAATCTCTCTTCGTTGGTCTCAAACTTCTCCACATGGTTTATTGTGTCATATTACATCAATCTTTGCAAGACATTTGGCTTCGGTCCACTTTGAAGCAAGTGAAAACGAAGAAAGACCAAAATGGACGAACTTGGTGAAGTTGGATGATTCTTGGACCAAATCTCTCTTCGTTGGTCTCAAACTTCTCCACATGGTTTATTGTGTCATATTACATCAATCTTTGCAAGACATTTGGCTTCGGTCCACTTTGAAATAAGTGAAAACGAAGAAAGACCAAAATGGACGAACTTGGTGAAGTTGGATGATTCTTGGACCAAATCTCTCTTCGTTGGTCTCAAACTTCTCCACATGGTTTATTGTGTCATATTACATCAATCTTTGCAAGACATTTGGCTTCGGTCCACTTTGAAATAAGTGAAAACGAAGAAAGACCAAAATGGACGAACTTGGTGAAGTTGGATGATTCTTGGACCAAATCTCTCTTCGTTGGTCTCAAACTTCTCCACATGGTTTATTGTGTCATATTACATCAATCTTTGCAAGACATTTGGCTTCGGTCCACTTTGAAGCTAGTCGAAAAGAAGAAAGACCAAAATGGACGAACTTGGTGAAGTTGGATGATTCTTGGACCAAATCTCTCTTCGTTGGTCTCAAACTTCTCCACATGGTTTATTGTGTCATATTACATCAATCTTTGCAAGACATTTGGCTTCGGTCCACTTTGAAGCTAGTCGAAACGAAGAAAGACCAAAATGGACGAACTTGGTGAAGTTGGATGATTCTTGGACCAAATCTCTCTTCGTTGGTCTCAAACTTCTCCACATGGTTTATTGTGTCATATTACATCAATCTTTGCAAGACATTTGGCTTCGGTCCACTTTGAAGCAAGTGAAAACGAAGAAAGACCAAAATGGACGAACTTGGTGAAGTTGGATGATTCTTGGACCAAATCTCTCTTCGTTGGTCTCAAACTTCTCCACATGGTTTATTGTGTCATATTACATCAATCTTTGCAAGACATTTGGCTTCGGTCCACTTTGAAGCAAGTGAAAACGAAGAAAGACCAAAATGGACGAACTTGGTGAAGTTGGATGATTCTTGGACCAAATCTCTCTTCGTTGGTCTCAAACTTCTCCACATGGTTTATTGTGTCATATTACATCAATCTTTGCAAGACATTTGGCTTCGGTCCACTTTGAAGCAAGTGAAAACGAAGAAAGACCAAAATGGACGAACTTGGTGAAGTTGGATGATTCTTGGACCAAATCTCTCTTCGTTGGTCTCAAACTTCTCCACATGGTTTATTGTGTCATATTACATCAATCTTTGCAAGTCATTTGGCTTCGGTCCACTTGAAGCTAGTCGAAACGAAGAAAGACCAAAATGGACGAACTTGGTGAAGTTGGATGATTCTTGGACCAAATCTCTCTTCGTTGGTCTCAAACTTCTCCACATGGTTTATTGTGTCATATTACATCAATCTTTGCAAGACATTTGGCTTCGGTCCTCTTTGAAGCAAGTGAAAACGAAGAAAGACCAAAATGGACGAACTTGGTGAAGTTGGATGATTCTTGGACCAAATCTCTCTTCGTTGGTCTCAAACTTCTCCACATGGTTTATTGTGTCATATTACATCAATCTTTGCAAGACATTTGGCTTCGGTCCACTTTGAAGCAAGTGAAAACGAAGAAAGACCAAAATGGACGAACTTGGTGAAGTTGGATGATTCTTGGACCAAATCTCTCTTCGTTGGTCTCAAACTTCTCCACATGGTTTATTGTGTCATATTACATCAATCTTTGCAAGACATTTGGCTTCGGTCCACTTTGAAGCAAGTGAAAACGAAGAAAGACCAAAATGGACGAACTTGGTGAAGTTGGATGATTCTTGGACCAAATCTCTCTTCGTTGGTCTCAAACTTCTCCACATGGTTTATTGTGTCATATTACATCAATCTTTGCAAGACATTTGGCTTCGGTCCACTTTGAAGCAAGTGAAAACGAAGAAAGACCAAAATGGACGAACTTGGTGAAGTTGGATGATTCTTGGACCAAATCTCTCTTCGTTGGTCTCAAACTTCTCCACATGGTTTATTGTGTCATATTACATCAATCTTTGCAAGACATTTGGCTTCGGTCCACTTTGAAGCTAGTCGAAAAGAAGAAAGACCAAAATGGACGAACTTGGTGAAGTTGGATGATTCTTGGACCAAATCTCTCTTCGTTGGTCTCAAACTTCTCCACATGGTTTATTGTGTCATATTACATCAATCTTTGCAAGACATTTGGCTTCGGTCCACTTTGAAGCAAGTGAAACGAAGAAAGACCAAAATGGACGAACTTGGTGAAGTTGGATGATTCTTGGACCAAATCTCTCTTCGTTGGTCTCAAACTTCTCCACATGGTTTATTGTGTCATATTACATCAATCTTTGCAAGACATTTGGCTTCGGTCCACTTTGAAGCAAGTGAAAACGAAGAAAGACCAAAATGGACGAACTTGGTGAAGTTGGATGATTCTTGGACCAAATCTCTCTTCGTTGGTCTCAAACTTCTCCACATGGTTTATTGTGTCATATTACATCAATCTTTGCAAGACATTTGGCTTCGGTCCACTTTGAAGCTAGTCGAAACGAAGAAAGACCAAAATGGACGAACTTGGTGAAGTTGGATGATTCTTGGACCAAATCTCTCTTCGTTGGTCTCAAACTTCTCCACATGGTTTATTGTGTCATATTACATCAATCTTTGCAAGACATTTGGCTTCGGTCCACTTTGAAGCTAGTCGAAACGAAGAAAGACCAAAATGGACGAACTTGGTGAAGTTGGATGATTCTTGGACCAAATCTCTCTTCGTTGGTCTCAAACTTCTCCACATGGTTTATTGTGTCATATTACATCAATCTTTGCAAGACATTTGGCTTCGGTCCACTTTGAAGCTAGTCAAAACGAAGAAAGACCAAAATGGACGAACTTGGTGAAGTTGGATGATTCTTGGACCAAATCTCTCTTCGTTGGTCTCAAACTTCTCCACATGGTTTATTGTGTCATATTACATCAATCTTTGCAAGACATTTGGCTTCGGTCCACTTTGAAGCAAGTGAAAACGAAGAAAGACCAAAATGGACGAACTTGGTGAAGTTGGATGATTCTTGGACCAAATCTCTCTTCGTTGGTCTCAAACTTCTCCACATGGTTTATTGTGTCATATTACATCAATCTTTGCAAGACATTTGGCTTCGGTCCACTTTGAAGCAAGTGAAAACGAAGAAAGACCAAAATGGACGAACTTGGTGAAGTTGGATGATTCTTGGACCAAATCTCTCTTCGTTGGTCTCAAACTTCTCCACATGGTTTATTGTGTCATATTACATCAATCTTTGCAAGACATTTGGCTTCGGTCCACTTTGAAGCAAGTGAAAACGAAGAAAGACCAAAATGGACGAACTTGGTGAAGTTGGATGATTCTTGGACCAAATCTCTCTTCGTTGGTCTCAAACTTCTCCACATGGTTTATTGTGTCATATTACATCAATCTTTGCAAGACATTTGGCTTCGGTCCACTTTGAAGCTAGTCGAAACGAAGAAAGACCAAAATGGACGAACTTGGTGAAGTTGGATGATTCTTGGACCAAATCTCTCTTCGTTGGTCTCAAACTTCTCCACATGGTTTATTGTGTCATATTACATCAATCTTTGCAAGACATTTGGCTTCGGTCCACTTTGAAGCAAGTGAAAACGAAGAAAGACCAAAATGGACGAACTTGGTGAAGTTGGATGATTCTTGGACCAAATCTCTCTTCGTTGGTCTCAAACTTCTCCACATGGTTTATTGTGTCATATTACATCAATCTTTGCAAGACATTTGGCTTCGGTCTTCTTTGAAGCAAGTGAAAACGAAGAAAGACCAAAATGGACGAACTTGGTGAAGTTGGATGATTCTTGGACCAAATCTCTCTTCGTTGGTCTCAAACTTCTCCACATGGTTTATTGTGTCATATTACATCAATCTTTGCAAGACATTTGGCTTCGGTCCACTTTGAAACAAGTGAAAACGAAGAAAGACCAAGATGGAATTCTTGGACCAAATCTCTCTTCGTTGGTCTCAAACTTCTCCACATGGTTTATTGTGTCATATTACATCAATCTTTGCAATTCATTTGGCTTCGGTCCACTTTGAAGCTAGTCGAAACGAAGAAAGACCAAAATGGACGAACTTGGTGAAGTTGGATGATTCTTGGACCAAATCTCTCTTCGTTGGTCTCAAACTTCTCCACATGGTTTATTGTGTCATATTACATCAATCTTTGCAAGACATTTGGCTTCGGTCCACTTTGAAGCTAGTCAAAACGAAGAAAGACCAAAATGGACGAACTTGGTGAAGTTGGATGATTCTTGGACCAAATCTCTCTTCGTTGGTCTCAAACTTCTCCACATGGTTTATTGTGTCATATTACATCAATCTTTGCAAGACATTTGGCTTCGGTCCACTTTGAAACAAGTGAAAACGAAGAAAGACCAAGATGGAATTCTTGGACCAAATCTCTCTTCGTTGGTCTCAAACTTCTCCACATGGTTTATTGTGTCATATTACATCAATCTTTGCAATTCATTTGGCTTCGGTCCACTTTGAAGCTAGTCGAAAAGAAGAAAGACCAAAATGGACGAACTTGGTGAAGTTGGATGATTCTTGGACCAAATCTCTCTTCGTTGGTCTCAAACTTCTCCACATGGTTTATTGTGTCATATTACATCAATCTTTGCAAGACATTTGGCTTCGGTCCACTTTGAAGCTAGTCGAAAAGAAGAAAGACCAAAATGGACGAACTTGGTGAAGTTGGATGATTCTTGGACCAAATCTCTCTTCGTTGGTCTCAAACTTCTCCACATGGTTTATTGTGTCATATTACATCAATCTTTGCAAGACATTTGGCTTCGGTCCACTTTGAAGCTAGTCGAAAAGAAGAAAGACCAAAATGGACGAACTTGGTGAAGTTGGATGATTCTTGGACCAAATCTCTCTTCGTTGGTCTCAAACTTCTCCACATGGTTTATTGTGTCATATTACATCAATCTTTGCAAGACATTTGGCTTCGGTTCACTTTGAAGCTAGTCGAAACGAAGAAAGACCAAAATGGACGAACTTGGTGAAGTTGGATGATTCTTGGACCAAATCTCTCTTCGTTGGTCTCAAACTTCTCCACATGGTTTATTGTGTCATATTACATCAATCTTTGCAAGACATTTGGCTTCGGTCCACTTTGAAGCAAGTGAAAACGAAGAAAGACCAAAATGGACGAACTTGGTGAAGTTGGATGATTCTTGGACCAAATCTCTCTTCGTTGGTCTCAAACTTCTCCACATGGTTTATTGTGTCATATTACATCAATCTTTGCAAGACATTTGGCTTCGGTCCACTTTGAAGCAAGTGAAAACGAAGAAAGACCAAAATGGACGAACTTGGTGAAGTTGGATGATTCTTGGACCAAATCTCTCTTCGTTGGTCTCAAACTTCTCCACATGGTTTATTGTGTCATATTACATCAATCTTTGCAAGACATTTGGCTTCGGTCCACTTTGAAGCAAGTGAAAACGAAGAAAGACCAAAATGGACGAACTTGGTGAAGTTGGATGATTCTTGGACCAAATCTCTCTTCGTTGGTCTCAAACTTCTCCACATGGTTTATTGTGTCATATTACATCAATCTTTGCAAGACATTTGGCTTCGGTCCACTTTGAAGCTAGTCGAAACGAAGAAAGACCAAAATGGACGAACTTGGTGAAGTTGGATGATTCTTGGACCAAATCTCTCTTCGTTGGTCTCAAACTTCTCCACATGGTTTATTGTGTCATATTACATCAATCTTTGCAAGACATTTGGCTTCGGTCACTTTGAAGCAAGTGAAAACGAAGAAAGACCAAAATGGACGAACTTGGTGAAGTTGGATGATTCTTGGACCAAATCTCTCTTCGTTGGTCTCAAACTTCTCCACATGGTTTATTGTGTCATATTACATCAATCTTTGCAAGACATTTGGCTTCGGTCCACTTTGAAGCAAGTGAAAACGAAGAAAGACCAAAATGGACGAACTTGGTGAAGTTGGATGATTCTTGGACCAAATCTCTCTTCGTTGGTCTCAAACTTCTCCACATGGTTTATTGTGTCATATTACATCAATCTTTGCAAGACATTTGGCTTCGGTCCACTTTGAAGCAAGTGAAAACGAAGAAAGACCAAAATGGACGAACTTGGTGAAGTTGGATGATTCTTGGACCAAATCTCTCTTCGTTGGTCTCAAACTTCTCCACATGGTTTATTGTGTCATATTACATCAATCTTTGCAAGACATTTGGCTTCGGTCCACTTTGAAGCTAGTCGAAACGAAGAAAGACCAAAATGGACGAACTTGGTGAAGTTGGATGATTCTTGGACCAAATCTCTCTTCGTTGGTCTCAAACTTCTCCACATGGTTTATTGTGTCATATTACATCAATCTTTGCAAGACATTTGGCTTCGGTCCACTTTGAAGCAAGTGAAAACGAAGAAAGACCAAAATGGACGAACTTGGTGAAGTTGGATGATTCTTGGACCAAATCTCTCTTCGTTGGTCTCAAACTTCTCCACATGGTTTATTGTGTCATATTACATCAATCTTTGCAAGACATTTGGCTTCGGTCCACTTTGAAGCTAGTCGAAACGAAGAAAGACCAAAATGGACGAACTTGGTGAAGTTGGATGATTCTTGGACCAAATCTCTCTTCGTTGGTCTCAAACTTCTCCACATGGTTTATTGTGTCATATTACATCAATCTTTGCAAGACATTTGGCTTCGGTCCACTTTGAAGTAAGTGAAAACGAAGAAAGACCAAAATGGACGAACTTGGTGAAGTTGGATGATTCTTGGACCAAATCTCTCTTCGTTGGTCTCAAACTTCTCCACATGGTTTATTGTGTCATATTACATCAATCTTTGCAAGACATTTGGCTTCGGTCCACTTTGAAGCAAGTGAAAATGAAGAAAGACCAAAATGGACGAACTTGGTGAAGTTGGATGATTCTTGGACCAAATCTCTCTTCGTTGGTCTCAAACTTCTCCACATGGTTTATTGTGTCATATTACATCAATCTTTGCAAGTCATTTGGCTTCGGTCTTCTTTGAAGCAAGTGAAAACGAAGAAAGACCAAAATGGACGAACTTGGTGAAGTTGGATGATTCTTGGACCAAATCTCTCTTCGTTGGTCTCAAACTTCTCCACATGGTTTATTGTGTCATATTACATCAATCTTTGCAAGACATTTGGCTTCGGTCCTCTTTGAAGCAAGTGAAAACGAAGAAAGACCAAAATGGACGAACTTGGTGAAGTTGGATGATTCTTGGACCAAATCTCTCTTCGTTGGTCTCAAACTTCTCCACATGGTTTATTGTGTCATATTACATCAATCTTTGCAAGACATTTGGCTTCGGTCCACTTTGAAGCAAGTGAAAACGAAGAAAGACCAAAATGGACGAACTTGGTGAAGTTGGATGATTCTTGGACCAAATCTCTCTTCGTTGGTCTCAAACTTCTCCACATGGTTTATTGTGTCATATTACATCAATCTTTGCAAGACATTTGGCTTCGGTCCACTTTGAAGCAAGTGAAAACGAAGAAAGACCAAAATGGACGAACTTGGTGAAGTTGGATGATTCTTGGACCAAATCTCTCTTCGTTGGTCTCAAACTTCTCCACATGGTTTATTGTGTCATATTACATCAATCTTTGCAAGACATTTGGCTTCGGTCCACTTTGAAGCAAGTGAAAACGAAGAAAGACCAAAATGGACGAACTTGGTGAAGTTGGATGATTCTTGGACCAAATCTCTCTTCGTTGGTCTCAAACTTCTCCACATGGTTTATTGTGTCATATTACATCAATCTTTGCAAGACATTTGGCTTCGGTCCACTTTGAAACAAGTGAAAACGAAGAAAGACCAAGATGGAATTCTTGGACCAAATCTCTCTTCGTTGGTCTCAAACTTCTCCACATGGTTTATTGTGTCATATTACATCAATCTTTGCAATTCATTTGGCTTCGGTCTTCTTTGAAGCAAGTGAAAACGAAGAAAGACCAAAATGGACGAACTTGGTGAAGTTGGATGATTCTTGGACCAAATCTCTCTTCGTTGGTCTCAAACTTCTCCACATGGTTTATTGTGTCATATTACATCAATCTTTGCAATTCATTTGGCTTCGGTCCACTTTGAAGCTAGTCGAAACGAAGAAAGACCAAAATGGACGAACTTGGTGAAGTTGGATGATTCTTGGACCAAATCTCTCTTCGTTGGTCTCAAACTTCTCCACATGGTTTATTGTGTCATATTACATCAATCTTTGCAATTCATTTGGCTTCGGTCCACTTTGAAGCTAGTCGAAACGAAGAAAGACCAAAATGGACGAACTTGGTGAAGTTGGATGATTCTTGGACCAAATCTCTCTTCGTTGGTCTCAAACTTCTCCACATGGTTTATTGTGTCATATTACATCAATCTTTGCAAGACATTTGGCTTCGGTCCACTTTGAAGCTAGTCGAAACGAAGAAAGACCAAAATGGACGAACTTGGTGAAGTTGGATGATTCTTGGACCAAATCTCTCTTCGTTGGTCTCAAACTTCTCCACATGGTTTATTGTGTCATATTACATCAATCTTTGCAAGACATTTGGCTTCGGTCCACTTTGAAGCAAGTGAAAACGAAGAAAGACCAAAATGGACGAACTTGGTGAAGTTGGATGATTCTTGGACCAAATCTCTCTTCGTTGGTCTCAAACTTCTCCACATGGTTTATTGTGTCATATTACATCAATCTTTGCAAGACATTTGGCTTCGGTCTTCTTTGAAGCAAGTGAAAACGAAGAAAGACCAAAATGGACGAACTTGGTGAAGTTGGATGATTCTTGGACCAAATCTCTCTTCGTTGGTCTCAAACTTCTCCACATGGTTTATTGTGTCATATTACATCAATCTTTGCAAGACATTTGGCTTCGGTCCACTTTGAAGCTAGTCGAAAAGAAGAAAGACCAAAATGGACGAACTTGGTGAAGTTGGATGATTCTTGGACCAAATCTCTCTTCGTTGGTCTCAAACTTCTCCACATGGTTTATTGTGTCATATTACATCAATCTTTGCAAGACATTTGGCTTCGGTTCACTTGAAGCTAGTCGAAACGAAGAAAGACCAAAATGGACGAACTTGGTGAAGTTGGATGATTCTTGGACCAAATCTCTCTTCGTTGGTCTCAAACTTCTCCACATGGTTTATTGTGTCATATTACATCAATCTTTGCAAGACATTTGGCTTCGGTCCACTTTGAAGCTAGTCGAAACGAAGAAAGACCAAAATGGACGAACTTGGTGAAGTTGGATGATTCTTGGACCAAATCTCTCTTCGTTGGTCTCAAACTTCTCCACATGGTTTATTGTGTCATATTACATCAATCTTTGCAAGACATTTGGCTTCGGTCCTCTTTGAAGCAAGTGAAAACGAAGAAAGACCAAAATGGACGAACTTGGTGAAGTTGGATGATTCTTGGACCAAATCTCTCTTCGTTGGTCTCAAACTTCTCCACATGGTTTATTGTGTCATATTACATCAATCTTTGCAAGACATTTGGCTTCGGTCCTCTTTGAAGCAAGTGAAAACGAAGAAAGACCAAAATGGACGAACTTGGTGAAGTTGGATGATTCTTGGACCAAATCTCTCTTCGTTGGTCTCAAACTTCTCCACATGGTTTATTGTGTCATATTACATCAATCTTTGCAAGACATTTGGCTTCGGTCCACTTTGAAGCAAGTGAAAACGAAGAAAGACCAAAATGGACGAACTTGGTGAAGTTGGATGATTCTTGGACCAAATCTCTCTTCGTTGGTCTCAAACTTCTCCACATGGTTTATTGTGTCATATTACATCAATCTTTGCAAGACATTTGGCTTCGGTCCACTTTGAAGCAAGTGAAAACGAAGAAAGACCAAAATGGACGAACTTGGTGAAGTTGGATGATTCTTGGACCAAATCTCTCTTCGTTGGTCTCAAACTTCTCCACATGGTTTATTGTGTCATATTACATCAATCTTTGCAAGACATTTGGCTTCGGTCCACTTTGAAGCAAGTGAAAACGAAGAAAGACCAAAATGGACGAACTTGGTGAAGTTGGATGATTCTTGGACCAAATCTCTCTTCGTTGGTCTCAAACTTCTCCACATGGTTTATTGTGTCATATTACATCAATCTTTGCAAGACATTTGGCTTCGGTCCACTTTGAAGCAAGTGAAAACGAAGAAAGACCAAAATGGACGAACTTGGTGAAGTTGGATGATTCTTGGACCAAATCTCTCTTCGTTGGTCTCAAACTTCTCCACATGGTTTATTGTGTCATATTACATCAATCTTTGCAAGACATTTGGCTTCGGTCCACTTTGAAGCAAGTGAAAACGAAGAAAGACCAAAATGGACGAACTTGGTGAAGTTGGATGATTCTTGGACCAAATCTCTCTTCGTTGGTCTCAAACTTCTCCACATGGTTTATTGTGTCATATTACATCAATCTTTGCAAGACATTTGGCTTCGGTCCACTTTGAAACAAGTGAAAACGAAGAAAGACCAAGATGGAATTCTTGGACCAAATCTCTCTTCGTTGGTCTCAAACTTCTCCACATGGTTTATTGTGTCATATTACATCAATCTTTGCAATTCATTTGGCTTCGGTCCACTTTGAAGCAAGTGAAAACGAAGAAAGACCAAAATGGACGAACTTGGTGAAGTTGGATGATTCTTGGACCAAATCTCTCTTCGTTGGTCTCAAACTTCTCCACATGGTTTATTGTGTCATATTACATCAATCTTTGCAATTCATTTGGCTTCGGTCCACTTTGAAGCTAGTCGAAACGAAGAAAGACCAAAATGGACGAACTTGGTGAAGTTGGATGATTCTTGGACCAAATCTCTCTTCGTTGGTCTCAAACTTCTCCACATGGTTTATTGTGTCATATTACATCAATCTTTGCAAGACATTTGGCTTCGGTCCACTTTGAAGCAAGTGAAAACGAAGAAAGACCAAAATGGACGAACTTGGTGAAGTTGGATGATTCTTGGACCAAATCTCTCTTCGTTGGTCTCAAACTTCTCCACATGGTTTATTGTGTCATATTACATCAATCTTTGCAAGACATTTGGCTTCGGTCTTCTTTGAAGCAAGTGAAAACGAAGAAAGACCAAAATGGACGAACTTGGTGAAGTTGGATGATTCTTGGACCAAATCTCTCTTCGTTGGTCTCAAACTTCTCCACATGGTTTATTGTGTCATATTACATCAATCTTTGCAAGACATTTGGCTTCGGTCCACTTTGAAGCAAGTGAAAACGAAGAAAGACCAAAATGGACGAACTTGGTGAAGTTGGATGATTCTTGGACCAAATCTCTCTTCGTTGGTCTCAAACTTCTCCACATGGTTTATTGTGTCATATTACATCAATCTTTGCAAGACATTTGGCTTCGGTCCACTTTGAAGCAAGTGAAAACGAAGAAAGACCAAAATGGACGAACTTGGTGAAGTTGGATGATTCTTGGACCAAATCTCTCTTCGTTGGTCTCAAACTTCTCCACATGGTTTATTGTGTCATATTACATCAATCTTTGCAAGACATTTGGCTTCGGTCCACTTTGAAGCAAGTGAAAACGAAGAAAGACCAAAATGGACGAACTTGGTGAAGTTGGATGATTCTTGGACCAAATCTCTCTTCGTTGGTCTCAAACTTCTCCACATGGTTTATTGTGTCATATTACATCAATCTTTGCAAGACATTTGGCTTCGGTCCACTTTGAAGCAAGTGAAAACGAAGAAAGACCAAAATGGACGAACTTGGTGAAGTTGGATGATTCTTGGACCAAATCTCTCTTCGTTGGTCTCAAACTTCTCCACATGGTTTATTGTGTCATATTACATCAATCTTTGCAAGACATTTGGCTTCGGTCCACTTTGAAACAAGTGAAAACGAAGAAAGACCAAGATGGAATTCTTGGACCAAATCTCTCTTCGTTGGTCTCAAACTTCTCCACATGGTTTATTGTGTCATATTACATCAATCTTTGCAATTCATTTGGCTTCGGTCTTCTTTGAAGCAAGTGAAAACGAAGAAAGACCAAAATGGACGAACTTGGTGAAGTTGGATGATTCTTGGACCAAATCTCTCTTCGTTGGTCTCAAACTTCTCCACATGGTTTATTGTGTCATATTACATCAATCTTTGCAATTCATTTGGCTTCGGTCCACTTTGAAGCTAGTCGAAACGAAGAAAGACCAAAATGGACGAACTTGGTGAAGTTGGATGATTCTTGGACCAAATCTCTCTTCGTTGGTCTCAAACTTCTCCACATGGTTTATTGTGTCATATTACATCAATCTTTGCAATTCATTTGGCTTCGGTCCACTTTGAAGCTAGTCGAAACGAAGAAAGACCAAAATGGACGAACTTGGTGAAGTTGGATGATTCTTGGACCAAATCTCTCTTCGTTGGTCTCAAACTTCTCCACATGGTTTATTGTGTCATATTACATCAATCTTTGCAAGACATTTGGCTTCGGTCCTCTTTGAAGCTAGTCGAAACGAAGAAAGACCAAAATGGACGAACTTGGTGAAGTTGGATGATTCTTGGACCAAATCTCTCTTCGTTGGTCTCAAACTTCTCCACATGGTTTATTGTGTCATATTACATCAATCTTTGCAAGACATTTGGCTTCGGTCCACTTTGAAGCAAGTGAAAACGAAGAAAGACCAAAATGGACGAACTTGGTGAAGTTGGATGATTCTTGGACCAAATCTCTCTTCGTTGGTCTCAAACTTCTCCACATGGTTTATTGTGTCATATTACATCAATCTTTGCAAGACATTTGGCTTCGGTCTTCTTTGAAGCAAGTGAAAACGAAGAAAGACCAAAATGGACGAACTTGGTGAAGTTGGATGATTCTTGGACCAAATCTCTCTTCGTTGGTCTCAAACTTCTCCACATGGTTTATTGTGTCATATTACATCAATCTTTGCAATTCATTTGGCTTCGGTCCACTTTGAAGCTAGTCGAAAAGAAGAAAGACCAAAATGGACGAACTTGGTGAAGTTGGATGATTCTTGGACCAAATCTCTCTTCGTTGGTCTCAAACTTCTCCACATGGTTTATTGTGTCATATTACATCAATCTTTGCAAGACATTTGGCTTCGGTCCACTTTGAAGCTAGTCGAAACGAAGAAAGACCAAAATGGACGAACTTGGTGAAGTTGGATGATTCTTGGACCAAATCTCTCTTCGTTGGTCTCAAACTTCTCCACATGGTTTATTGTGTCATATTACATCAATCTTTGCAAGACATTTGGCTTCGGTCCACTTTGAAGCAAGTGAAAACGAAGAAAGACCAAAATGGACGAACTTGGTGAAGTTGGATGATTCTTGGACCAAATCTCTCTTCGTTGGTCTCAAACTTCTCCACATGGTTTATTGTGTCATATTACATCAATCTTTGCAAGACATTTGGCTTCGGTCCACTTTGAAGCAAGTGAAAACGAAGAAAGACCAAAATGGACGAACTTGGTGAAGTTGGATGATTCTTGGACCAAATCTCTCTTCGTTGGTCTCAAACTTCTCCACATGGTTTATTGTGTCATATTACATCAATCTTTGCAAGACATTTGGCTTCGGTCCACTTTGAAGCAAGTGAAAACGAAGAAAGACCAAAATGGACGAACTTGGTGAAGTTGGATGATTCTTGGACCAAATCTCTCTTCGTTGGTCTCAAACTTCTCCACATGGTTTATTGTGTCATATTACATCAATCTTTGCAAGACATTTGGCTTCGGTCCACTTGAAGCTAGTCGAAACGAAGAAAGACCAAAATGGACGAACTTGGTGAAGTTGGATGATTCTTGGACCAAATCTCTCTTCGTTGGTCTCAAACTTCTCCACATGGTTTATTGTGTCATATTACATCAATCTTTGCAAGACATTTGGCTTCGGTCCTCTTTGAAGTAAGTGAAAACGAAGAAAGACCAAAATGGACGAACTTGGTGAAGTTGGATGATTCTTGGACCAAATCTCTCTTCGTTGGTCTCAAACTTCTCCACATGGTTTATTGTGTCATATTACATCAATCTTTGCAAGACATTTGGCTTCGGTCCACTTTGAAGCAAGTGAAAATGAAGAAAGACCAAAATGGACGAACTTGGTGAAGTTGGATGATTCTTGGACCAAATCTCTCTTCGTTGGTCTCAAACTTCTCCACATGGTTTATTGTGTCATATTACATCAATCTTTGCAAGACATTTGGCTTCGGTCCACTTTGAAGCAAGTGAAAACGAAGAAAGACCAAAATGGACGAACTTGGTGAAGTTGGATGATTCTTGGACCAAATCTCTCTTCGTTGGTCTCAAACTTCTCCACATGGTTTATTGTGTCATATTACATCAATCTTTGCAAGACATTTGGCTTCGGTCCACTTTGAAGCAAGTCGAAAACGAAGAAAGACCAAAATGGACGAACTTGGTGAAGTTGGATGATTCTTGGACCAAATCTCTCTTCGTTGGTCTCAAACTTCTCCACATGGTTTATTGTGTCATATTACATCAATCTTTGCAAGACATTTGGCTTCGGTCCACTTTGAAATAAGTGAAAACGAAGAAAGACCAAAATGGACGAACTTGGTGAAGTTGGATGATTCTTGGACCAAATCTCTCTTCGTTGGTCTCAAACTTCTCCACATGGTTTATTGTGTCATATTACATCAATCTTTGCAAGACATTTGGCTTCGGTCCACTTTGAAGCTAGTCGAAAAGAAGAAAGACCAAAATGGACGAACTTGGTGAAGTTGGATGATTCTTGGACCAAATCTCTCTTCGTTGGTCTCAAACTTCTCCACATGGTTTATTGTGTCATATTACATCAATCTTTGCAAGACATTTGGCTTCGGTCCACTTTGAAGCTAGTCGAAACGAAGAAAGACCAAAATGGACGAACTTGGTGAAGTTGGATGATTCTTGGACCAAATCTCTCTTCGTTGGTCTCAAACTTCTCCACATGGTTTATTGTGTCATATTACATCAATCTTTGCAAGACATTTGGCTTCGGTCCACTTTGAAGCAAGTGAAAACGAAGAAAGACCAAAATGGACGAACTTGGTGAAGTTGGATGATTCTTGGACCAAATCTCTCTTCGTTGGTCTCAAACTTCTCCACATGGTTTATTGTGTCATATTACATCAATCTTTGCAAGACATTTGGCTTCGGTCCACTTTGAAGCAAGTGAAAACGAAGAAAGACCAAAATGGACGAACTTGGTGAAGTTGGATGATTCTTGGACCAAATCTCTCTTCGTTGGTCTCAAACTTCTCCACATGGTTTATTGTGTCATATTACATCAATCTTTGCAAGACATTTGGCTTCGGTCCACTTTGAAGCAAGTGAAAACGAAGAAAGACCAAAATGGACGAACTTGGTGAAGTTGGATGATTCTTGGACCAAATCTCTCTTCGTTGGTCTCAAACTTCTCCACATGGTTTATTGTGTCATATTACATCAATCTTTGCAAGACATTTGGCTTCGGTCCACTTTGAAGCTAGTCGAAACGAAGAAAGACCAAAATGGACGAACTTGGTGAAGTTGGATGATTCTTGGACCAAATCTCTCTTCGTTGGTCTCAAACTTCTCCACATGGTTTATTGTGTCATATTACATCAATCTTTGCAAGACATTTGGCTTCGGTCCACTTGAAGCTAGTCGAAACGAAGAAAGACCAAAATGGACGAACTTGGTGAAGTTGGATGATTCTTGGACCAAATCTCTCTTCGTTGGTCTCAAACTTCTCCACATGGTTTATTGTGTCATATTACATCAATCTTTGCAAGACATTTGGCTTCGGTCCACTTTGAAGCAAGTGAAAACGAAGAAAGACCAAAATGGACGAACTTGGTGAAGTTGGATGATTCTTGGACCAAATCTCTCTTCGTTGGTCTCAAACTTCTCCACATGGTTTATTGTGTCATATTACATCAATCTTTGCAAGACATTTGGCTTCGGTCCACTTTGAAGCAAGTGAAAACGAAGAAAGACCAAAATGGACGAACTTGGTGAAGTTGGATGATTCTTGGACCAAATCTCTCTTCGTTGGTCTCAAACTTCTCCACATGGTTTATTGTGTCATATTACATCAATCTTTGCAAGACATTTGGCTTCGGTCCACTTTGAAGCAAGTGAAAACGAAGAAAGACCAAAATGGACGAACTTGGTGAAGTTGGATGATTCTTGGACCAAATCTCTCTTCGTTGTCTCAAACTTCTCCACATGGTTTATTGTGTCATATTACATCAATCTTTGCAAGACATTTGGCTTCGGTCCACTTTGAAGCTAGTCGAAACGAAGAAAGACCAAAATGGACGAACTTGGTGAAGTTGGATGATTCTTGGACCAAATCTCTCTTCGTTGGTCTCAAACTTCTCCACATGGTTTATTGTGTCATATTACATCAATCTTTGCAAGACATTTGGCTTCGGTCCACTTTGAAGCAAGTGAAAACGAAGAAAGACCAAAATGGACGAACTTGGTGAAGTTGGATGATTCTTGGACCAAATCTCTCTTCGTTGGTCTCAAACTTCTCCACATGGTTTATTGTGTCATATTACATCAATCTTTGCAAGACATTTGGCTTCGGTCCTCTTTGAAGCAAGTGAAAATGAAGAAAGACCAAAATGGACGAACTTGGTGAAGTTGGATGATTCTTGGACCAAATCTCTCTTCGTTGGTCTCAAACTTCTCCACATGGTTTATTGTGTCATATTACATCAATCTTTGCAAGACATTTGGCTTCGGTCCACTTTGAAGCAAGTGAAAACGAAGAAAGACCAAAATGGACGAACTTGGTGAAGTTGGATGATTCTTGGACCAAATCTCTCTTCGTTGGTCTCAAACTTCTCCACATGGTTTATTGTGTCATATTACATCAATCTTTGCAAGACATTTGGCTTCGGTCCACTTTGAAGCAAGTGAAAACGAAGAAAGACCAAAATGGACGAACTTGGTGAAGTTGGATGATTCTTGGACCAAATCTCTCTTCGTTGGTCTCAAACTTCTCCACATGGTTTATTGTGTCATATTACATCAATCTTTGCAAGACATTTGGCTTCGGTCCACTTTGAAGCTAGTCGAAAAGAAGAAAGACCAAAATGGACGAACTTGGTGAAGTTGGATGATTCTTGGACCAAATCTCTCTTCGTTGGTCTCAAACTTCTCCACATGGTTTATTGTGTCATATTACATCAATCTTTGCAAGACATTTGGCTTCGGTCCACTTTGAAGCAAGTGAAACGAAGAAAGACCAAAATGGACGAACTTGGTGAAGTTGGATGATTCTTGGACCAAATCTCTCTTCGTTGGTCTCAAACTTCTCCACATGGTTTATTGTGTCATATTACATCAATCTTTGCAAGACATTTGGCTTCGGTCCACTTTGAAGCAAGTCGAAACGAAGAAAGACCAAAATGGACGAACTTGGTGAAGTTGGATGATTCTTGGACCAAATCTCTCTTCGTTGGTCTCAAACTTCTCCACATGGTTTATTGTGTCATATTACATCAATCTTTGCAAGACATTTGGCTTCGGTCCACTTTGAAGCTAGTCAAAACGAAGAAAGACCAAAATGGACGAACTTGGTGAAGTTGGATGATTCTTGGACCAAATCTCTCTTCGTTGGTCTCAAACTTCTCCACATGGTTTATTGTGTCATATTACATCAATCTTTGCAAGACATTTGGCTTCGGTCCACTTTGAAGCTAGTCGAAACGAAGAAAGACCAAAATGGACGAACTTGGTGAAGTTGGATGATTCTTGGACCAAATCTCTCTTCGTTGGTCTCAAACTTCTCCACATGGTTTATTGTGTCATATTACATCAATCTTTGCAATTCATTTGGCTTCGGTCCACTTTGAAGCTAGTCGAAACGAAGAAAGACCAAAATGGACGAACTTGGTGAAGTTGGATGATTCTTGGACCAAATCTCTCTTCGTTGGTCTCAAACTTCTCCACATGGTTTATTGTGTCATATTACATCAATCTTTGCAAGACATTTGGCTTCGGTCCACTTTGAAGCAAGTGAAAACGAAGAAAGACCAAAATGGACGAACTTGGTGAAGTTGGATGATTCTTGGACCAAATCTCTCTTCGTTGGTCTCAAACTTCTCCACATGGTTTATTGTGTCATATTACATCAATCTTTGCAAGACATTTGGCTTCGGTCCACTTTGAAGCTAGTCGAAAACAAGAAAGACCAAAATGGACGAACTTGGTGAAGTTGGATGATTCTTGGACCAAATCTCTCTTCGTTGGTCTCAAACTTCTCCACATGGTTTATTGTGTCATATTACATCAATCTTTGCAAGACATTTGGCTTCGGTCCACTTTGAAGCAAGTGAAAACGAAGAAAGACCAAAATGGACGAACTTGGTGAAGTTGGATGATTCTTGGACCAAATCTCTCTTCGTTGGTCTCAAACTTCTCCACATGGTTTATTGTGTCATATTACATCAATCTTTGCAAGACATTTGGCTTCGGTCCACTTTGAAGCTAGTCAAAACGAAGAAAGACCAAAATGGACGAACTTGGTGAAGTTGGATGATTCTTGGACCAAATCTCTCTTCGTTGGTCTCAAACTTCTCCACATGGTTTATTGTGTCATATTACATCAATCTTTGCAAGACATTTGGCTTCGGTCCACTTTGAAGCTAGTCGAAACGAAGAAAGACCAAAATGGACGAACTTGGTGAAGTTGGATGATTCTTGGACCAAATCTCTCTTCGTTGGTCTCAAACTTCTCCACATGGTTTATTGTGTCATATTACATCAATCTTTGCAATTCATTTGGCTTCGGTCCACTTTGAAGCTAGTCGAAACGAAGAAAGACCAAAATGGACGAACTTGGTGAAGTTGGATGATTCTTGGACCAAATCTCTCTTCGTTGGTCTCAAACTTCTCCACATGGTTTATTGTGTCATATTACATCAATCTTTGCAAGACATTTGGCTTCGGTCCACTTTGAAGCAAGTGAAAACGAAGAAAGACCAAAATGGACGAACTTGGTGAAGTTGGATGATTCTTGGACCAAATCTCTCTTCGTTGGTCTCAAACTTCTCCACATGGTTTATTGTGTCATATTACATCAATCTTTGCAAGACATTTGGCTTCGGTCCACTTTGAAGCTAGTCGAAACGAAGAAAGACCAAAATGGACGAACTTGGTGAAGTTGGATGATTCTTGGACCAAATCTCTCTTCGTTGGTCTCAAACTTCTCCACATGGTTTATTGTGTCATATTACATCAATCTTTGCAAGACATTTGGCTTCGGTCCACTTTGAAGCTAGTCGAAAAGAAGAAAGACCAAAATGGACGAACTTGGTGAAGTTGGATGATTCTTGGACCAAATCTCTCTTCGTTGGTCTCAAACTTCTCCACATGGTTTATTGTGTCATATTACATCAATCTTTGCAAGACATTTGGCTTCGGTCCACTTTGAAGCTAGTCGAAACGAAGAAAGACCAAAATGGACGAACTTGGTGAAGTTGGATGATTCTTGGACCAAATCTCTCTTCGTTGGTCTCAAACTTCTCCACATGGTTTATTGTGTCATATTACATCAATCTTTGCAAGACATTTGGCTTCGGTCCACTTTGAAGCTAGTCGAAAAGAAGAAAGACCAAAATGGACGAACTTGGTGAAGTTGGATGATTCTTGGACCAAATCTCTCTTCGTTGGTCTCAAACTTCTCCACATGGTTTATTGTGTCATATTACATCAATCTTTGCAAGACATTTGGCTTCGGTCCACTTTGAAGCTAGTCGAAACGAAGAAAGACCAAAATGGACGAACTTGGTGAAGTTGGATGATTCTTGGACCAAATCTCTCTTCGTTGGTCTCAAACTTCTCCACATGGTTTATTGTGTCATATTACATCAATCTTTGCAAGACATTTGGCTTCGGTCCACTTTGAAGCAAGTGAAAACGAAGAAAGACCAAAATGGACGAACTTGGTGAAGTTGGATGATTCTTGGACCAAATCTCTCTTCGTTGGTCTCAAACTTCTCCACATGGTTTATTGTGTCATATTACATCAATCTTTGCAATTCATTTGGCTTCGGTCCACTTTGAAGCTAGTCGAAACGAAGAAAGACCAAAATGGACGAACTTGGTGAAGTTGGATGATTCTTGGACCAAATCTCTCTTCGTTGGTCTCAAACTTCTCCACATGGTTTATTGTGTCATATTACATCAATCTTTGCAAGACATTTGGCTTCGGTCCACTTGAAGCTAGTCGAAACGAAGAAAGACCAAAATGGACGAACTTGGTGAAGTTGGATGATTCTTGGACCAAATCTCTCTTCGTTGGTCTCAAACTTCTCCACATGGTTTATTGTGTCATATTACATCAATCTTTGCAAGACATTTGGCTTCGGTCCACTTTGAAGCTAGTCGAAACGAAGAAAGACCAAAATGGACGAACTTGGTGAAGTTGGATGATTCTTGGACCAAATCTCTCTTCGTTGGTCTCAAACTTCTCCACATGGTTTATTGTGTCATATTACATCAATCTTTGCAATTCATTTGGCTTCGGTCCACTTTGAAGCTAGTCGAAACGAAGAAAGACCAAAATGGACGAACTTGGTGAAGTTGGATGATTCTTGGACCAAATCTCTCTTCGTTGGTCTCAAACTTCTCCACATGGTTTATTGTGTCATATTACATCAATCTTTGCAAGACATTTGGCTTCGGTCCACTTTGAAGCAAGTGAAAACGAAGAAAGACCAAAATGGACGAACTTGGTGAAGTTGGATGATTCTTGGACCAAATCTCTCTTCGTTGGTCTCAAACTTCTCCACATGGTTTATTGTGTCATATTACATCAATCTTTGCAAGACATTTGGCTTCGGTCCACTTTGAAGCTAGTCGAAAAGAAGAAAGACCAAAATGGACGAACTTGGTGAAGTTGGATGATTCTTGGACCAAATCTCTCTTCGTTGGTCTCAAACTTCTCCACATGGTTTATTGTGTCATATTACATCAATCTTTGCAAGACATTTGGCTTCGGTCCACTTTGAAGCTAGTCGAAACGAAGAAAGACCAAAATGGACGAACTTGGTGAAGTTGGATGATTCTTGGACCAAATCTCTCTTCGTTGGTCTCAAACTTCTCCACATGGTTTATTGTGTCATATTACATCAATCTTTGCAAGACATTTGGCTTCGGTCCACTTTGAAATAAGTGAAAACGAAGAAAGACCAAAATGGACGAACTTGGTGAAGTTGGATGATTCTTGGACCAAATCTCTCTTCGTTGGTCTCAAACTTCTCCACATGGTTTATTGTGTCATATTACATCAATCTTTGCAAGACATTTGGCTTCGGTCCACTTTGAAGCTAGTCGAAACGAAGAAAGACCAAAATGGACGAACTTGGTGAAGTTGGATGATTCTTGGACCAAATCTCTCTTCGTTGGTCTCAAACTTCTCCACATGGTTTATTGTGTCATATTACATCAATCTTTGCAAGACATTTGGCTTCGGTCCACTTTGAAGCTAGTCGAAACGAAGAAAGACCAAAATGGACGAACTTGGTGAAGTTGGATGATTCTTGGACCAAATCTCTCTTCGTTGGTCTCAAACTTCTCCACATGGTTTATTGTGTCATATTACATCAATCTTTGCAATTCATTTGGCTTCGGTCCACTTTGAAGCTAGTCGAAACGAAGAAAGACCAAAATGGACGAACTTGGTGAAGTTGGATGATTCTTGGACCAAATCTCTCTTCGTTGGTCTCAAACTTCTCCACATGGTTTATTGTGTCATATTACATCAATCTTTGCAAGACATTTGGCTTCGGTCCACTTTGAAACAAGTGAAAACGAAGAAAGACCAAGATGGAATTCTTGGACCAAATCTCTCTTCGTTGGTCTCAAACTTCTCCACATGGTTTATTGTGTCATATTACATCAATCTTTGCAAGACATTTGGCTTCGGTCCACTTTGAAGCTAGTCGAAACGAAGAAAGACCAAAATGGACGAACTTGGTGAAGTTGGATGATTCTTGGACCAAATCTCTCTTCGTTGGTCTCAAACTTCTCCACATGGTTTATTGTGTCATATTACATCAATCTTTGCAATTCATTTGGCTTCGGTCCACTTTGAAGCTAGTAGAAATGAAGAAGGACCAACTCTCTCTTCGTTGGTCTCAAACTTCTCCACATGGTTTATTGTGTCATATTACATCAATCTTTGCAAGACATTTGGCTTCGGTCCACTTGAAGCTAGTCGAAACGAAGAAAGACCAAAATGGACGAACTTGGTGAAGTTGGATGATTCTTGGACCAAATCTCTCTTCGTTGGTCTCAAACTTCTCCACATGGTTTATTGTGTCATATTACATCAATCTTTGCAAGACATTTGGCTTCGGTCCCTTTGAAGCAAGTGAAAACGAAGAAAGACCAAAATGGACGAACTTGGTGAAGTTGGATGATTCTTGGACCAAATCTCTCTTCGTTGGTCTCAAACTTCTCCACATGGTTTATTGTGTCATATTACATCAATCTTTGCAAGACATTTGGCTTCGGTCCACTTTGAAGCTAGTCGAAACGAAGAAAGACCAAAATGGACGAACTTGGTGAAGTTGGATGATTCTTGGACCAAATCTCTCTTCGTTGGTCTCAAACTTCTCCACATGGTTTATTGTGTCATATTACATCAATCTTTGCAAGACATTTGGCTTCGGTCCACTTTGAAGCAAGTGAAAACGAAGAAAGACCAAAATGGACGAACTTGGTGAAGTTGGATGATTCTTGGACCAAATCTCTCTTCGTTGGTCTCAAACTTCTCCACATGGTTTATTGTGTCATATTACATCAATCTTTGCAAGACATTTGGCTTCGGTCCACTTTGAAGCTAGTCGAAAAGAAGAAAGACCAAAATGGACGAACTTGGTGAAGTTGGATGATTCTTGGACCAAATCTCTCTTCGTTGGTCTCAAACTTCTCCACATGGTTTATTGTGTCATATTACATCAATCTTTGCAAGACATTTGGCTTCGGTCACTTTGAAGCAAGTGAAAACGAAGAAAGACCAAAATGGACGAACTTGGTGAAGTTGGATGATTCTTGGACCAAATCTCTCTTCGTTGGTCTCAAACTTCTCCACATGGTTTATTGTGTCATATTACATCAATCTTTGCAAGACATTTGGCTTCGGTCTTCTTTGAAGCAAGTGAAAACGAAGAAAGACCAAAATGGACGAACTTGGTGAAGTTGGATGATTCTTGGACCAAATCTCTCTTCGTTGGTCTCAAACTTCTCCACATGGTTTATTGTGTCATATTACATCAATCTTTGCAAGACATTTGGCTTCGGTCCACTTGAAGCTAGTCGAAACGAAGAAAGACCAAAATGGACGAACTTGGTGAAGTTGGATGATTCTTGGACCAAATCTCTCTTCGTTGGTCTCAAACTTCTCCACATGGTTTATTGTGTCATATTACATCAATCTTTGCAAGACATTTGGCTTCGGTCCACTTGAAGCTAGTCGAAACGAAGAAAGACCAAAATGGACGAACTTGGTGAAGTTGGATGATTCTTGGACCAAATCTCTCTTCGTTGGTCTCAAACTTCTCCACATGGTTTATTGTGTCATATTACATCAATCTTTGCAAGACATTTGGCTTCGGTCCACTTTGAAGCTAGTCGAAAAGAAGAAAGACCAAAATGGACGAACTTGGTGAAGTTGGATGATTCTTGGACCAAATCTCTCTTCGTTGGTCTCAAACTTCTCCACATGGTTTATTGTGTCATATTACATCAATCTTTGCAAGACATTTGGCTTCGGTCCACTTTGAAGCTAGTCGAAACGAAGAAAGACCAAAATGGACGAACTTGGTGAAGTTGGATGATTCTTGGACCAAATCTCTCTTCGTTGGTCTCAAACTTCTCCACATGGTTTATTGTGTCATATTACATCAATCTTTGCATTCATTTGGCTTCGGTCCACTTTGAAGCTAGTAGAAATGAAGAAAGACCAAATCTCTCTTCGTTGGTCTCAAACTTCTCCACATGGTTTATTGTGTCATATTACATCAATCTTTGCAAGACATTTGGCTTCGGTCCACTTTGAAGCTAGTCGAAACGAAGAAAGACCAAAATGGACGAACTTGGTGAAGTTGGATGATTCTTGGACCAAATCTCTCTTCGTTGGTCTCAAACTTCTCCACATGGTTTATTGTGTCATATTACATCAATCTTTGCAAGACATTTGGCTTCGGTCCACTTTGAAGCTAGTCGAAAAGAAGAAAGACCAAAATGGACGAACTTGGTGAAGTTGGATGATTCTTGGACCAAATCTCTCTTCGTTGGTCTCAAACTTCTCCACATGGTTTATTGTGTCATATTACATCAATCTTTGCAAGACATTTGGCTTCGGTCCACTTTGAAGCTAGTCGAAACGAAGAAAGACCAAAATGGACGAACTTGGTGAAGTTGGATGATTCTTGGACCAAATCTCTCTTCGTTGGTCTCAAACTTCTCCACATGGTTTATTGTGTCATATTACATCAATCTTTGCAAGACATTTGGCTTCGGTCCACTTGAAGCTAGTCGAAACGAAGAAAGACCAAAATGGACGAACTTGGTGAAGTTGGATGATTCTTGGACCAAATCTCTCTTCGTTGGTCTCAAACTTCTCCACATGGTTTATTGTGTCATATTACATCAATCTTTGCAATTCATTTGGCTTCGGTCCACTTTGAAGCTAGTAGAAAGGAAGAAAGACCAAATCTCTCTTCGTTGGTCTCAAACTTCTCCACATGGTTTATTGTGTCATATTACATCAATCTTTGCAAGACATTTGGCTTCGGTCACTTTGAAGCAAGTGAAAACGAAGAAAGACCAAAATGGACGAACTTGGTGAAGTTGGATGATTCTTGGACCAAATCTCTCTTCGTTGGTCTCAAACTTCTCCACATGGTTTATTGTGTCATATTACATCAATCTTTGCAAGACATTTGGCTTCGGTCCACTTGAAGCTAGTCGAAACGAAGAAAGACCAAAATGGACGAACTTGGTGAAGTTGGATGATTCTTGGACCAAATCTCTCTTCGTTGGTCTCAAACTTCTCCACATGGTTTATTGTGTCATATTACATCAATCTTTGCAAGACATTTGGCTTCGGTCCACTTGAAGCTAGTCGAAACGAAGAAAGACCAAAATGGACGAACTTGGTGAAGTTGGATGATTCTTGGACCAAATCTCTCTTCGTTGGTCTCAAACTTCTCCACATGGTTTATTGTGTCATATTACATCAATCTTTGCAAGACATTTGGCTTCGGTCCACTTTGAAGCAAGTGAAAAAGAAGAAACCCAAAATGGACGAACTTGGTGAAGTTGGATGATTCTTGGACCAAATCTCTCTTCGTTGGTCTCAAACTTCTCCACATGGTTTATTGTGTCATATTACATCAATCTTTGCAAGACATTTGGCTTCGGTCCACTTTGAAGCTAGTCGAAACGAAGAAAGACCAAAATGGACGAACTTGGTGAAGTTGGATGATTCTTGGACCAAATCTCTCTTCGTTGGTCTCAAACTTCTCCACATGGTTTATTGTGTCATATTACATCAATCTTTGCAAGACATTTGGCTTCGGTCCACTTTGAAGCAAGTGAAAACGAAGAAAGACCAAAATGGACGAACTTGGTGAAGTTGGATGATTCTTGGACCAAATCTCTCTTCGTTGGTCTCAAACTTCTCCACATGGTTTATTGTGTCATATTACATCAATCTTTGCAATTCATTTGGCTTCGGTCCACTTTGAAGCTAGTCGAAACGAAGAAAGACCAAAATGGACGAACTTGGTGAAGTTGGATGATTCTTGGACCAAATCTCTCTTCGTTGGTCTCAAACTTCTCCACATGGTTTATTGTGTCATATTACATCAATCTTTGCAAGACATTTGGCTTCGGTCCACTTTGAAGCTAGTCGAAAAGAAGAAAGACCAAAATGGACGAACTTGGTGAAGTTGGATGATTCTTGGACCAAATCTCTCTTCGTTGGTCTCAAACTTCTCCACATGGTTTATTGTGTCATATTACATCAATCTTTGCAAGACATTTGGCTTCGGTCCACTTTGAAGCTAGTCGAAACGAAGAAAGACCAAATGGACGAACTTGGTGAAGTTGGATGATTCTTGGACCAAATCTCTCTTCGTTGGTCTCAAACTTCTCCACATGGTTTATTGTGTCATATTACATCAATCTTTGCAATTCATTTGGCTTCGGTCCACTTTGAAGCTAGTAGAAATGAAGAAAGACCAAATCTCTCTTCGTTGGTCTCAAACTTCTCCACATGGTTTATTGTGTCATATTACATCAATCTTTGCAAGTCATTTGGCTTCGGTCTTCTTTGAAGCAAGTGAAAATGAAGAAAGACCAAAATGGACGAACTTGGTGAAGTTGGATGATTCTTGGACCAAATCTCTCTTCGTTGGTCTCAAACTTCTCCACATGGTTTATTGTGTCATATTACATCAATCTTTGCAAGACATTTGGCTTCGGTCCACTTGAAGCTAGTCGAAACGAAGAAAGACCAAATGGACGAACTTGGTGAAGTTGGATGATTCTTGGACCAAATCTCTCTTCGTTGGTCTCAAACTTCTCCACATGGTTTATTGTGTCATATTACATCAATCTTTGCAAGACATTTGGCTTCGGTCCACTTTGAAGCTAGTCGAAACGAAGAAAGACCAAAATGGACGAACTTGGTGAAGTTGGATGATTCTTGGACCAAATCTCTCTTCGTTGGTCTCAAACTTCTCCACATGGTTTATTGTGTCATATTACATCAATCTTTGCAAGACATTTGGCTTCGGTCCACTTTGAAGCTAGTCGAAAAGAAGAAAGACCAAAATGGACGAACTTGGTGAAGTTGGATGATTCTTGGACCAAATCTCTCTTCGTTGGTCTCAAACTTCTCCACATGGTTTATTGTGTCATATTACATCAATCTTTGCAAGACATTTGGCTTCGGTCCACTTTGAAGCAAGTGAAAACGAAGAAAGACCAAAATGGACGAACTTGGTGAAGTTGGATGATTCTTGGACCAAATCTCTCTTCGTTGGTCTCAAACTTCTCCACATGGTTTATTGTGTCATATTACATCAATCTTTGCAAGACATTTGGCTTCGGTCCACTTTGAAGCTAGTCGAAACGAAGAAAGACCAAAATGGACGAACTTGGTGAAGTTGGATGATTCTTGGACCAAATCTCTCTTCGTTGGTCTCAAACTTCTCCACATGGTTTATTGTGTCATATTACATCAATCTTTGCAAGACATTTGGCTTCGGTCCTCTTTGAAGCTAGTCGAAAAGAAGAAAGACCAAAATGGACGAACTTGGTGAAGTTGGATGATTCTTGGACCAAATCTCTCTTCGTTGGTCTCAAACTTCTCCACATGGTTTATTGTGTCATATTACATCAATCTTTGCAAGACATTTGGCTTCGGTCCACTTTGAAGCAAGTGAAAACGAAGAAAGACCAAAATGGACGAACTTGGTGAAGTTGGATGATTCTTGGACCAAATCTCTCTTCGTTGGTCTCAAACTTCTCCACATGGTTTATTGTGTCATATTACATCAATCTTTGCAAGACATTTGGCTTCGGTCCACTTTGAAGCTAGTCGAAACGAAGAAAGACCAAAATGGACGAACTTGGTGAAGTTGGATGATTCTTGGACCAAATCTCTCTTCGTTGGTCTCAAACTTCTCCACATGGTTTATTGTGTCATATTACATCAATCTTTGCAAGACATTTGGCTTCGGTCCACTTGAAGCTAGTCAAAACGAAGAAAGACCAAAATGGACGAACTTGGTGAAGTTGGATGATTCTTGGACCAAATCTCTCTTCGTTGGTCTCAAACTTCTCCACATGGTTTATTGTGTCATATTACATCAATCTTTGCAAGACATTTGGCTTCGGTCCACTTTGAAGCTAGTCGAAAAGAAGAAAGACCAAAATGGACGAACTTGGTGAAGTTGGATGATTCTTGGACCAAATCTCTCTTCGTTGGTCTCAAACTTCTCCACATGGTTTATTGTGTCATATTACATCAATCTTTGCAAGACATTTGGCTTCGGTCCACTTTGAAGCTAGTCGAAACGAAGAAAGACCAAATGGACGAACTTGGTGAAGTTGGATGATTCTTGGACCAAATCTCTCTTCGTTGGTCTCAAACTTCTCCACATGGTTTATTGTGTCATATTACATCAATCTTTGCAATTCATTTGGCTTCGGTCCACTTTGAAGCTAGTAGAAATGAAGAAAGACCAAATCTCTCTTCGTTGGTCTCAAACTTCTCCACATGGTTTATTGTGTCATATTACATCAATCTTTGCAAGTCATTTGGCTTCGGTCCACTTTGAAGCAAGTGAAAACGAAGAAAGACCAAAATGGACGAACTTGGTGAAGTTGGATGATTCTTGGACCAAATCTCTCTTCGTTGGTCTCAAACTTCTCCACATGGTTTATTGTGTCATATTACATCAATCTTTGCAAGACATTTGGCTTCGGTCCACTTGAAGCTAGTCGAAACGAAGAAAGACCAAAATGGACGAACTTGGTGAAGTTGGATGATTCTTGGACCAAATCTCTCTTCGTTGGTCTCAAACTTCTCCACATGGTTTATTGTGTCATATTACATCAATCTTTGCAAGACATTTGGCTTCGGTCCACTTTGAAGCTAGTCGAAAAGAAGAAAGACCAAAATGGACGAACTTGGTGAAGTTGGATGATTCTTGGACCAAATCTCTCTTCGTTGGTCTCAAACTTCTCCACATGGTTTATTGTGTCATATTACATCAATCTTTGCAAGACATTTGGCTTCGGTCCACTTTGAAGCAAGTGAAAACGAAGAAAGACCAAAATGGACGAACTTGGTGAAGTTGGATGATTCTTGGACCAAATCTCTCTTCGTTGGTCTCAAACTTCTCCACATGGTTTATTGTGTCATATTACATCAATCTTTGCAAGACATTTGGCTTCGGTCCACTTTGAAGCTAGTCGAAACGAAGAAAGACCAAAATGGACGAACTTGGTGAAGTTGGATGATTCTTGGACCAAATCTCTCTTCGTTGGTCTCAAACTTCTCCACATGGTTTATTGTGTCATATTACATCAATCTTTGCAAGACATTTGGCTTCGGTCCACTTTGAAGCTAGTCGAAAAGAAGAAAGACCAAAATGGACGAACTTGGTGAAGTTGGATGATTCTTGGACCAAATCTCTCTTCGTTGGTCTCAAACTTCTCCACATGGTTTATTGTGTCATATTACATCAATCTTTGCAAGACATTTGGCTTCGGTCCACTTTGAAGCAAGTGAAAACGAAGAAAGACCAAAATGGACGAACTTGGTGAAGTTGGATGATTCTTGGACAAATCTCTCTTCGTTGGTCTCAAACTTCTCCACATGGTTTATTGTGTCATATTACATCAATCTTTGCAAGACATTTGGCTTCGGTCCACTTTGAAGCTAGTCGAAACGAAGAAAGACCAAAATGGACGAACTTGGTGAAGTTGGATGATTCTTGGACCAAATCTCTCTTCGTTGGTCTCAAACTTCTCCACATGGTTTATTGTGTCATATTACATCAATCTTTGCAAGACATTTGGCTTCGGTCCACTTTGAAGCAAGTGAAAACGAAGAAAGACCAAAATGGACGAACTTGGTGAAGTTGGATGATTCTTGGACCAAATCTCTCTTCGTTGGTCTCAAACTTCTCCACATGGTTTATTGTGTCATATTACATCAATCTTTGCAAGACATTTGGCTTCGGTCCACTTTGAAGCTAGTCGAAACGAAGAAAGACCAAAATGGACGAACTTGGTGAAGTTGGATGATTCTTGGACCAAATCTCTCTTCGTTGGTCTCAAACTTCTCCACATGGTTTATTGTGTCATATTACATCAATCTTTGCAAGACATTTGGCTTCGGTCCACTTTGAAGCAAGTGAAAATGAAGAAAGACCAAAATGGACGAACTTGGTGAAGTTGGATGATTCTTGGACCAAATCTCTCTTCGTTGGTCTCAAACTTCTCCACATGGTTTATTGTGTCATATTACATCAATCTTTGCAATTCATTTGGCTTCGGTCCACTTTGAAGCTAGTCGAAACGAAGAAAGACCAAAATGGACGAACTTGGTGAAGTTGGATGATTCTTGGACCAAATCTCTCTTCGTTGGTCTCAAACTTCTCCACATGGTTTATTGTGTCATATTACATCAATCTTTGCAAGACATTTGGCTTCGGTCCTCTTTGAAGCTAGTCGAAAAGAAGAAAGACCAAAATGGACGAACTTGGTGAAGTTGGATGATTCTTGGACCAAATCTCTCTTCGTTGGTCTCAAACTTCTCCACATGGTTTATTGTGTCATATTACATCAATCTTTGCAAGACATTTGGCTTCGGTCCACTTTGAAGCTAGTCGAAACGAAGAAAGACCAAAATGGACGAACTTGGTGAAGTTGGATGATTCTTGGACCAAATCTCTCTTCGTTGGTCTCAAACTTCTCCACATGGTTTATTGTGTCATATTACATCAATCTTTGCAATTCATTTGGCTTCGGTCCACTTTGAAGCTAGTAGAAATGAAGAAAGACCAAATCTCTCTTCGTTGGTCTCAAACTTCTCCACATGGTTTATTGTGTCATATTACATCAATCTTTGCAAGACATTTGGCTTCGGTCTTCTTTGAAGCAAGTGAAAATGAAGAAAGACCAAAATGGACGAACTTGGTGAAGTTGGATGATTCTTGGACCAAATCTCTCTTCGTTGGTCTCAAACTTCTCCACATGGTTTATTGTGTCATATTACATCAATCTTTGCAAGACATTTGGCTTCGGTCCACTTGAAGCTAGTCGAAACGAAGAAAGACCAAATGGACGAACTTGGTGAAGTTGGATGATTCTTGGACCAAATCTCTCTTCGTTGGTCTCAAACTTCTCCACATGGTTTATTGTGTCATATTACATCAATCTTTGCAAGACATTTGGCTTCGGTCCACTTGAAGCTAGTCGAAACGAAGAAAGACCAAAATGGACGAACTTGGTGAAGTTGGATGATTCTTGGACCAAATCTCTCTTCGTTGGTCTCAAACTTCTCCACATGGTTTATTGTGTCATATTACATCAATCTTTGCAAGACATTTGGCTTCGGTCCTCTTTGAAGCTAGTCGAAAAGAAGAAAGACCAAAATGGACGAACTTGGTGAAGTTGGATGATTCTTGGACCAAATCTCTCTTCGTTGGTCTCAAACTTCTCCACATGGTTTATTGTGTCATATTACATCAATCTTTGCAAGACATTTGGCTTCGGTCCACTTTGAAGCAAGTGAAAACGAAGAAAGACCAAAATGGACGAACTTGGTGAAGTTGGATGATTCTTGGACCAAATCTCTCTTCGTTGGTCTCAAACTTCTCCACATGGTTTATTGTGTCATATTACATCAATCTTTGCAAGACATTTGGCTTCGGTCCACTTTGAAGCTAGTCGAAACGAAGAAAGACCAAAATGGACGAACTTGGTGAAGTTGGATGATTCTTGGACCAAATCTCTCTTCGTTGGTCTCAAACTTCTCCACATGGTTTATTGTGTCATATTACATCAATCTTTGCAAGACATTTGGCTTCGGTCCACTTTGAAGCTAGTCGAAAAGAAGAAAGACCAAAATGGACGAACTTGGTGAAGTTGGATGATTCTTGGACCAAATCTCTCTTCGTTGGTCTCAAACTTCTCCACATGGTTTATTGTGTCATATTACATCAATCTTTGCAAGACATTTGGCTTCGGTCCACTTTGAAGCAAGTGAAAACGAAGAAAGACCAAAATGGACGAACTTGGTGAAGTTGGATGATTCTTGGACCAAATCTCTCTTCGTTGGTCTCAAACTTCTCCACATGGTTTATTGTGTCATATTACATCAATCTTTGCAAGACATTTGGCTTCGGTCCACTTTGAAGCTAGTCGAAACGAAGAAAGACCAAAATGGACGAACTTGGTGAAGTTGGATGATTCTTGGACCAAATCTCTCTTCGTTGGTCTCAAACTTCTCCACATGGTTTATTGTGTCATATTACATCAATCTTTGCAAGACATTTGGCTTCGGTCCACTTTGAAGCTAGTCAAAACGAAGAAAGACCAAAATGGACGAACTTGGTGAAGTTGGATGATTCTTGGACCAAATCTCTCTTCGTTGGTCTCAAACTTCTCCACATGGTTTATTGTGTCATATTACATCAATCTTTGCAAGACATTTGGCTTCGGTCCACTTTGAAGCTAGTCGAAAAGAAGAAAGACCAAAATGGACGAACTTGGTGAAGTTGGATGATTCTTGGACCAAATCTCTCTTCGTTGGTCTCAAACTTCTCCACATGGTTTATTGTGTCATATTACATCAATCTTTGCAAGACATTTGGCTTCGGTCCACTTTGAAGCTAGTCGAAACGAAGAAAGACCAAATGGACGAACTTGGTGAAGTTGGATGATTCTTGGACCAAATCTCTCTTCGTTGGTCTCAAACTTCTCCACATGGTTTATTGTGTCATATTACATCAATCTTTGCAATTCATTTGGCTTCGGTCCACTTTGAAGCTAGTAGAAATGAAGAAAGACCAAATCTCTCTTCGTTGGTCTCAAACTTCTCCACATGGTTTATTGTGTCATATTACATCAATCTTTGCAAGACATTTGGCTTCGGTCACTTTGAAGCAAGTGAAAACGAAGAAAGACCAAAATGGACGAACTTGGTGAAGTTGGATGATTCTTGGACCAAATCTCTCTTCGTTGGTCTCAAACTTCTCCACATGGTTTATTGTGTCATATTACATCAATCTTTGCAAGACATTTGGCTTCGGTCCACTTTGAAGCTAGTCGAAACGAAGAAAGACCAAAATGGACGAACTTGGTGAAGTTGGATGATTCTTGGACCAAATCTCTCTTCGTTGGTCTCAAACTTCTCCACATGGTTTATTGTGTCATATTACATCAATCTTTGCAAGACATTTGGCTTCGGTCCACTTTGAAGCTAGTCGAAACGAAGAAAGACCAAAATGGACGAACTTGGTGAAGTTGGATGATTCTTGGACCAAATCTCTCTTCGTTGGTCTCAAACTTCTCCACATGGTTTATTGTGTCATATTACATCAATCTTTGCAAGACATTTGGCTTCGGTCCACTTTGAAGCTAGTCGAAACGAAGAAAGACCAAAATGGACGAACTTGGTGAAGTTGGATGATTCTTGGACCAAATCTCTCTTCGTTGGTCTCAAACTTCTCCACATGGTTTATTGTGTCATATTACATCAATCTTTGCAAGACATTTGGCTTCGGTCCACTTTGAAGCTAGTCGAAAAGAAGAAAGACCAAAATGGACGAACTTGGTGAAGTTGGATGATTCTTGGACCAAATCTCTCTTCGTTGGTCTCAAACTTCTCCACATGGTTTATTGTGTCATATTACATCAATCTTTGCAAGACATTTGGCTTCGGTCCACTTTGAAGCAAGTGAAAACGAAGAAAGACCAAAATGGACGAACTTGGTGAAGTTGGATGATTCTTGGACCAAATCTCTCTTCGTTGGTCTCAAACTTCTCCACATGGTTTATTGTGTCATATTACATCAATCTTTGCAAGACATTTGGCTTCGGTCCACTTTGAAGCTAGTCGAAACGAAGAAAGACCAAAATGGACGAACTTGGTGAAGTTGGATGATTCTTGGACCAAATCTCTCTTCGTTGGTCTCAAACTTCTCCACATGGTTTATTGTGTCATATTACATCAATCTTTGCAAGACATTTGGCTTCGGTCCACTTTGAAGCTAGTCGAAACGAAGAAAGACCAAAATGGACGAACTTGGTGAAGTTGGATGATTCTTGGACCAAATCTCTCTTCGTTGGTCTCAAACTTCTCCACATGGTTTATTGTGTCATATTACATCAATCTTTGCAAGACATTTGGCTTCGGTCCACTTTGAAGCTAGTCGAAACGAAGAAAGACCAAAATGGACGAACTTGGTGAAGTTGGATGATTCTTGGACCAAATCTCTCTTCGTTGGTCTCAAACTTCTCCACATGGTTTATTGTGTCATATTACATCAATCTTTGCAAGACATTTGGCTTCGGTCCACTTTGAAGCAAGTCGAAAACGAAGAAAGACCAAAATGGACGAACTTGGTGAAGTTGGATGATTCTTGGACCAAATCTCTCTTCGTTGGTCTCAAACTTCTCCACATGGTTTATTGTGTCATATTACATCAATCTTTGCAAGACATTTGGCTTCGGTCCACTTTGAAGCTAGTCGAAACGAAGAAAGACCAAAATGGACGAACTTGGTGAAGTTGGATGATTCTTGGACCAAATCTCTCTTCGTTGGTCTCAAACTTCTCCACATGGTTTATTGTGTCATATTACATCAATCTTTGCAAGACATTTGGCTTCGGTCACTTTGAAGCTAGTCGAAACGAAGAAAGACCAAAATGGACGAACTTGGTGAAGTTGGATGATTCTTGGACCAAATCTCTCTTCGTTGGTCTCAAACTTCTCCACATGGTTTATTGTGTCATATTACATCAATCTTTGCAAGACATTTGGCTTCGGTCCACTTTGAAGCTAGTCGAAACGAAGAAAGACCAAAATGGACGAACTTGGTGAAGTTGGATGATTCTTGGACCAAATCTCTCTTCGTTGGTCTCAAACTTCTCCACATGGTTTATTGTGTCATATTACATCAATCTTTGCAAGACATTTGGCTTCGGTCCACTTTGAAGCAAGTGAAAACGAAGAAAGACCAAAATGGACGAACTTGGTGAAGTTGGATGATTCTTGGACCAAATCTCTCTTCGTTGGTCTCAAACTTCTCCACATGGTTTATTGTGTCATATTACATCAATCTTTGCAAGACATTTGGCTTCGGTCCACTTTGAAGCTAGTCGAAACGAAGAAAGACCAAAATGGACGAACTTGGTGAAGTTGGATGATTCTTGGACCAAATCTCTCTTCGTTGGTCTCAAACTTCTCCACATGGTTTATTGTGTCATATTACATCAATCTTTGCAAGACATTTGGCTTCGGTCCACTTTGAAGCTAGTCGAAACGAAGAAAGACCAAAATGGACGAACTTGGTGAAGTTGGATGATTCTTGGACCAAATCTCTCTTCGTTGGTCTCAAACTTCTCCACATGGTTTATTGTGTCATATTACATCAATCTTTGCAAGACATTTGGCTTCGGTCCACTTTGAAGCAAGTCGAAACGAAGAAAGACCAAAATGGACGAACTTGGTGAAGTTGGATGATTCTTGGACCAAATCTCTCTTCGTTGGTCTCAAACTTCTCCACATGGTTTATTGTGTCATATTACATCAATCTTTGCAAGACATTTGGCTTCGGTCCACTTTGAAGCTAGTCGAAACGAAGAAAGACCAAAATGGACGAACTTGGTGAAGTTGGATGATTCTTGGACCAAATCTCTCTTCGTTGGTCTCAAACTTCTCCACATGGTTTATTGTGTCATATTACATCAATCTTTGCAAGACATTTGGCTTCGGTCCACTTTGAAGCTAGTCGAAACGAAGAAAGACCAAAATGGACGAACTTGGTGAAGTTGGATGATTCTTGGACCAAATCTCTCTTCGTTGGTCTCAAACTTCTCCACATGGTTTATTGTGTCATATTACATCAATCTTTGCAAGACATTTGGCTTCGGTCCACTTTGAAGCAAGTCGAAACGAAGAAAGACCAAAATGGACGAACTTGGTGAAGTTGGATGATTCTTGGACCAAATCTCTCTTCGTTGGTCTCAAACTTCTCCACATGGTTTATTGTGTCATATTACATCAATCTTTGCAAGACATTTGGCTTCGGTCCACTTTGAAGCTAGTCGAAACGAAGAAAGACCAAAATGGACGAACTTGGTGAAGTTGGATGATTCTTGGACCAAATCTCTCTTCGTTGGTCTCAAACTTCTCCACATGGTTTATTGTGTCATATTACATCAATCTTTGCAAGACATTTGGCTTCGGTCCACTTTGAAGCTAGTCGAAACGAAGAAAGACCAAAATGGACGAACTTGGTGAAGTTGGATGATTCTTGGACCAAATCTCTCTTCGTTGGTCTCAAACTTCTCCACATGGTTTATTGTGTCATATTACATCAATCTTTGCAAGACATTTGGCTTCGGTCCACTTTGAAGCTAGTCGAAACGAAGAAAGACCAAAATGGACGAACTTGGTGAAGTTGGATGATTCTTGGACCAAATCTCTCTTCGTTGGTCTCAAACTTCTCCACATGGTTTATTGTGTCATATTACATCAATCTTTGCAAGACATTTGGCTTCGGTCCACTTTGAAGCTAGTCGAAACGAAGAAAGACCAAAATGGACGAACTTGGTGAAGTTGGATGATTCTTGGACCAAATCTCTCTTCGTTGGTCTCAAACTTCTCCACATGGTTTATTGTGTCATATTACATCAATCTTTGCAAGACATTTGGCTTCGGTCCACTTTGAAGCTAGTCGAAACGAAGAAAGACCAAAATGGACGAACTTGGTGAAGTTGGATGATTCTTGGACCAAATCTCTCTTCGTTGGTCTCAAACTTCTCCACATGGTTTATTGTGTCATATTACATCAATCTTTGCAAGACATTTGGCTTCGGTCCACTTTGAAGCTAGTCGAAACGAAGAAAGACCAAAATGGACGAACTTGGTGAAGTTGGATGATTCTTGGACCAAATCTCTCTTCGTTGGTCTCAAACTTCTCCACATGGTTTATTGTGTCATATTACATCAATCTTTGCAAGACATTTGGCTTCGGTCCACTTTGAAGCTAGTCGAAACGAAGAAAGACCAAAATGGACGAACTTGGTGAAGTTGGATGATTCTTGGACCAAATCTCTCTTCGTTGGTCTCAAACTTCTCCACATGGTTTATTGTGTCATATTACATCAATCTTTGCAAGACATTTGGCTTCGGTCCACTTTGAAGCAAGTCGAAAACGAAGAAAGACCAAAATGGACGAACTTGGTGAAGTTGGATGATTCTTGGACCAAATCTCTCTTCGTTGGTCTCAAACTTCTCCACATGGTTTATTGTGTCATATTACATCAATCTTTGCAAGACATTTGGCTTCGGTCCACTTTGAAGCTAGTCGAAACGAAGAAAGACCAAAATGGACGAACTTGGTGAAGTTGGATGATTCTTGGACCAAATCTCTCTTCGTTGGTCTCAAACTTCTCCACATGGTTTATTGTGTCATATTACATCAATCTTTGCAAGACATTTGGCTTCGGTCCACTTTGAAGCTAGTCGAAACGAAGAAAGACCAAAATGGACGAACTTGGTGAAGTTGGATGATTCTTGGACCAAATCTCTCTTCGTTGGTCTCAAACTTCTCCACATGGTTTATTGTGTCATATTACATCAATCTTTGCAAGACATTTGGCTTCGGTCCACTTTGAAGCTAGTCGAAACGAAGAAAGACCAAAATGGACGAACTTGGTGAAGTTGGATGATTCTTGGACCAAATCTCTCTTCGTTGGTCTCAAACTTCTCCACATGGTTTATTGTGTCATATTACATCAATCTTTGCAAGACATTTGGCTTCGGTCCACTTTGAAGCTAGTCGAAACGAAGAAAGACCAAAATGGACGAACTTGGTGAAGTTGGATGATTCTTGGACCAAATCTCTCTTCGTTGGTCTCAAACTTCTCCACATGGTTTATTGTGTCATATTACATCAATCTTTGCAAGACATTTGGCTTCGGTCCACTTTGAAGCTAGTCGAAACGAAGAAAGACCAAAATGGACGAACTTGGTGAAGTTGGATGATTCTTGGACCAAATCTCTCTTCGTTGGTCTCAAACTTCTCCACATGGTTTATTGTGTCATATTACATCAATCTTTGCAAGACATTTGGCTTCGGTCCACTTTGAAGCAAGTCGAAACGAAGAAAGACCAAAATGGACGAACTTGGTGAAGTTGGATGATTCTTGGACCAAATCTCTCTTCGTTGGTCTCAAACTTCTCCACATGGTTTATTGTGTCATATTACATCAATCTTTGCAAGACATTTGGCTTCGGTCCACTTTGAAGCTAGTCGAAACGAAGAAAGACCAAAATGGACGAACTTGGTGAAGTTGGATGATTCTTGGACCAAATCTCTCTTCGTTGGTCTCAAACTTCTCCACATGGTTTATTGTGTCATATTACATCAATCTTTGCAAGACATTTGGCTTCGGTCCACTTTGAAGCTAGTCGAAAACGAAGAAAGACCAAAATGGACGAACTTGGTGAAGTTGGATGATTCTTGGACCAAATCTCTCTTCGTTGGTCTCAAACTTCTCCACATGGTTTATTGTGTCATATTACATCAATCTTTGCAAGACATTTGGCTTCGGTCCACTTTGAAGCTAGTCGAAACGAAGAAAGACCAAAATGGACGAACTTGGTGAAGTTGGATGATTCTTGGACCAAATCTCTCTTCGTTGGTCTCAAACTTCTCCACATGGTTTATTGTGTCATATTACATCAATCTTTGCAAGACATTTGGCTTCGGTCCACTTTGAAGCTAGTCGAAACGAAGAAAGACCAAAATGGACGAACTTGGTGAAGTTGGATGATTCTTGGACCAAATCTCTCTTCGTTGGTCTCAAACTTCTCCACATGGTTTATTGTGTCATATTACATCAATCTTTGCAAGACATTTGGCTTCGGTCCACTTTGAAGCTAGTCGAAACGAAGAAAGACCAAAATGGACGAACTTGGTGAAGTTGGATGATTCTTGGACCAAATCTCTCTTCGTTGGTCTCAAACTTCTCCACATGGTTTATTGTGTCATATTACATCAATCTTTGCAAGACATTTGGCTTCGGTCCACTTTGAAGCTAGTCGAAACGAAGAAAGACCAAAATGGACGAACTTGGTGAAGTTGGATGATTCTTGGACCAAATCTCTCTTCGTTGGTCTCAAACTTCTCCACATGGTTTATTGTGTCATATTACATCAATCTTTGCAAGACATTTGGCTTCGGTCCACTTTGAAGCTAGTCGAAACGAAGAAAGACCAAAATGGACGAACTTGGTGAAGTTGGATGATTCTTGGACCAAATCTCTCTTCGTTGGTCTCAAACTTCTCCACATGGTTTATTGTGTCATATTACATCAATCTTTGCAAGACATTTGGCTTCGGTCCACTTTGAAGCTAGTCGAAAACGAAGAAAGACCAAAATGGACGAACTTGGTGAAGTTGGATGATTCTTGGACCAAATCTCTCTTCGTTGGTCTCAAACTTCTCCACATGGTTTATTGTGTCATATTACATCAATCTTTGCAAGACATTTGGCTTCGGTCCACTTTGAAGCTAGTCGAAACGAAGAAAGACCAAAATGGACGAACTTGGTGAAGTTGGATGATTCTTGGACCAAATCTCTCTTCGTTGGTCTCAAACTTCTCCACATGGTTTATTGTGTCATATTACATCAATCTTTGCAAGACATTTGGCTTCGGTCCACTTTGAAGCTAGTCGAAACGAAGAAAGACCAAAATGGACGAACTTGGTGAAGTTGGATGATTCTTGGACCAAATCTCTCTTCGTTGGTCTCAAACTTCTCCACATGGTTTATTGTGTCATATTACATCAATCTTTGCAAGACATTTGGCTTCGGTCCACTTTGAAGCTAGTCGAAACGAAGAAAGACCAAAATGGACGAACTTGGTGAAGTTGGATGATTCTTGGACCAAATCTCTCTTCGTTGGTCTCAAACTTCTCCACATGGTTTATTGTGTCATATTACATCAATCTTTGCAAGACATTTGGCTTCGGTCCACTTTGAAGCTAGTCGAAACGAAGAAAGACCAAAATGGACGAACTTGGTGAAGTTGGATGATTCTTGGACCAAATCTCTCTTCGTTGGTCTCAAACTTCTCCACATGGTTTATTGTGTCATATTACATCAATCTTTGCAAGACATTTGGCTTCGGTCCACTTTGAAGCTAGTCGAAACGAAGAAAGACCAAAATGGACGAACTTGGTGAAGTTGGATGATTCTTGGACCAAATCTCTCTTCGTTGGTCTCAAACTTCTCCACATGGTTTATTGTGTCATATTACATCAATCTTTGCAAGACATTTGGCTTCGGTCCACTTTGAAGCTAGTCGAAACGAAGAAAGACCAAAATGGACGAACTTGGTGAAGTTGGATGATTCTTGGACCAAATCTCTCTTCGTTGGTCTCAAACTTCTCCACATGGTTTATTGTGTCATATTACATCAATCTTTGCAAGACATTTGGCTTCGGTCCACTTTGAAGCTAGTCGAAACGAAGAAAGACCAAAATGGACGAACTTGGTGAAGTTGGATGATTCTTGGACCAAATCTCTCTTCGTTGGTCTCAAACTTCTCCACATGGTTTATTGTGTCATATTACATCAATCTTTGCAAGACATTTGGCTTCGGTCCACTTTGAAGCTAGTCGAAACGAAGAAAGACCAAAATGGACGAACTTGGTGAAGTTGGATGATTCTTGGACCAAATCTCTCTTCGTTGGTCTCAAACTTCTCCACATGGTTTATTGTGTCATATTACATCAATCTTTGCAAGACATTTGGCTTCGGTCCACTTTGAAGCTAGTCGAAACGAAGAAAGACCAAAATGGACGAACTTGGTGAAGTTGGATGATTCTTGGACCAAATCTCTCTTCGTTGGTCTCAAACTTCTCCACATGGTTTATTGTGTCATATTACATCAATCTTTGCAAGACATTTGGCTTCGGTCCACTTTGAAGCTAGTCGAAACGAAGAAAGACCAAAATGGACGAACTTGGTGAAGTTGGATGATTCTTGGACCAAATCTCTCTTCGTTGGTCTCAAACTTCTCCACATGGTTTATTGTGTCATATTACATCAATCTTTGCAAGACATTTGGCTTCGGTCCACTTTGAAGCTAGTCGAAACGAAGAAAGACCAAAATGGACGAACTTGGTGAAGTTGGATGATTCTTGGACCAAATCTCTCTTCGTTGGTCTCAAACTTCTCCACATGGTTTATTGTGTCATATTACATCAATCTTTGCAAGACATTTGGCTTCGGTCCACTTTGAAGCTAGTGAAAACGAAGAAAGACCAAAATGGACGAACTTGGTGAAGTTGGATGATTCTTGGACCAAATCTCTCTTCGTTGGTCTCAAACTTCTCCACATGGTTTATTGTGTCATATTACATCAATCTTTGCAAGACATTTGGCTTCGGTCCACTTTGAAGCTAGTCGAAACGAAGAAAGACCAAAATGGACGAACTTGGTGAAGTTGGATGATTCTTGGACCAAATCTCTCTTCGTTGGTCTCAAACTTCTCCACATGGTTTATTGTGTCATATTACATCAATCTTTGCAAGACATTTGGCTTCGGTCCACTTTGAAGCTAGTCGAAACGAAGAAAGACCAAAATGGACGAACTTGGTGAAGTTGGATGATTCTTGGACCAAATCTCTCTTCGTTGGTCTCAAACTTCTCCACATGGTTTATTGTGTCATATTACATCAATCTTTGCAAGACATTTGGCTTCGGTCCACTTTGAAGCTAGTCGAAACGAAGAAAGACCAAAATGGACGAACTTGGTGAAGTTGGATGATTCTTGGACCAAATCTCTCTTCGTTGGTCTCAAACTTCTCCACATGGTTTATTGTGTCATATTACATCAATCTTTGCAAGACATTTGGCTTCGGTCCACTTTGAAGCTAGTCGAAAACGAAGAAAGACCAAAATGGACGAACTTGGTGAAGTTGGATGATTCTTGGACCAAATCTCTCTTCGTTGGTCTCAAACTTCTCCACATGGTTTATTGTGTCATATTACATCAATCTTTGCAAGACATTTGGCTTCGGTCCACTTTGAAGCTAGTCGAAACGAAGAAAGACCAAAATGGACGAACTTGGTGAAGTTGGATGATTCTTGGACCAAATCTCTCTTCGTTGGTCTCAAACTTCTCCACATGGTTTATTGTGTCATATTACATCAATCTTTGCAAGACATTTGGCTTCGGTCCACTTTGAAGCTAGTCGAAACGAAGAAAGACCAAAATGGACGAACTTGGTGAAGTTGGATGATTCTTGGACCAAATCTCTCTTCGTTGGTCTCAAACTTCTCCACATGGTTTATTGTGTCATATTACATCAATCTTTGCAAGACATTTGGCTTCGGTCCACTTTGAAGCTAGTCGAAACGAAGAAAGACCAAAATGGACGAACTTGGTGAAGTTGGATGATTCTTGGACCAAATCTCTCTTCGTTGGTCTCAAACTTCTCCACATGGTTTATTGTGTCATATTACATCAATCTTTGCAAGACATTTGGCTTCGGTCCACTTTGAAGCTAGTCGAAACGAAGAAAGACCAAAATGGACGAACTTGGTGAAGTTGGATGATTCTTGGACCAAATCTCTCTTCGTTGGTCTCAAACTTCTCCACATGGTTTATTGTGTCATATTACATCAATCTTTGCAAGACATTTGGCTTCGGTCCACTTTGAAGCAAGTCGAAACGAAGAAAGACCAAAATGGACGAACTTGGTGAAGTTGGATGATTCTTGGACCAAATCTCTCTTCGTTGGTCTCAAACTTCTCCACATGGTTTATTGTGTCATATTACATCAATCTTTGCAAGACATTTGGCTTCGGTCCACTTTGAAGCTAGTCGAAACGAAGAAAGACCAAAATGGACGAACTTGGTGAAGTTGGATGATTCTTGGACCAAATCTCTCTTCGTTGGTCTCAAACTTCTCCACATGGTTTATTGTGTCATATTACATCAATCTTTGCAAGACATTTGGCTTCGGTCCACTTTGAAGCTAGTCGAAACGAAGAAAGACCAAAATGGACGAACTTGGTGAAGTTGGATGATTCTTGGACCAAATCTCTCTTCGTTGGTCTCAAACTTCTCCACATGGTTTATTGTGTCATATTACATCAATCTTTGCAAGACATTTGGCTTCGGTCCACTTTGAAGCTAGTCGAAACGAAGAAAGACCAAAATGGACGAACTTGGTGAAGTTGGATGATTCTTGGACCAAATCTCTCTTCGTTGGTCTCAAACTTCTCCACATGGTTTATTGTGTCATATTACATCAATCTTTGCAAGACATTTGGCTTCGGTCCACTTTGAAGCTAGTCGAAACGAAGAAAGACCAAAATGGACGAACTTGGTGAAGTTGGATGATTCTTGGACCAAATCTCTCTTCGTTGGTCTCAAACTTCTCCACATGGTTTATTGTGTCATATTACATCAATCTTTGCAAGACATTTGGCTTCGGTCCACTTTGAAGCTAGTCGAAACGAAGAAAGACCAAAATGGACGAACTTGGTGAAGTTGGATGATTCTTGGACCAAATCTCTCTTCGTTGGTCTCAAACTTCTCCACATGGTTTATTGTGTCATATTACATCAATCTTTGCAAGACATTTGGCTTCGGTCCACTTTGAAGCTAGTCGAAACGAAGAAAGACCAAAATGGACGAACTTGGTGAAGTTGGATGATTCTTGGACCAAATCTCTCTTCGTTGGTCTCAAACTTCTCCACATGGTTTATTGTGTCATATTACATCAATCTTTGCAAGACATTTGGCTTCGGTCCACTTTGAAGCTAGTCGAAACGAAGAAAGACCAAAATGGACGAACTTGGTGAAGTTGGATGATTCTTGGACCAAATCTCTCTTCGTTGGTCTCAAACTTCTCCACATGGTTTATTGTGTCATATTACATCAATCTTTGCAAGACATTTGGCTTCGGTCCACTTTGAAGCTAGTCGAAACGAAGAAAGACCAAAATGGACGAACTTGGTGAAGTTGGATGATTCTTGGACCAAATCTCTCTTCGTTGGTCTCAAACTTCTCCACATGGTTTATTGTGTCATATTACATCAATCTTTGCAAGACATTTGGCTTCGGTCCACTTTGAAGCTAGTCGAAACGAAGAAAGACCAAAATGGACGAACTTGGTGAAGTTGGATGATTCTTGGACCAAATCTCTCTTCGTTGGTCTCAAACTTCTCCACATGGTTTATTGTGTCATATTACATCAATCTTTGCAAGACATTTGGCTTCGGTCCACTTTGAAGCTAGTCGAAACGAAGAAAGACCAAAATGGACGAACTTGGTGAAGTTGGATGATTCTTGGACCAAATCTCTCTTCGTTGGTCTCAAACTTCTCCACATGGTTTATTGTGTCATATTACATCAATCTTTGCAAGACATTTGGCTTCGGTCCACTTTGAAGCTAGTCGAAACGAAGAAAGACCAAAATGGACGAACTTGGTGAAGTTGGATGATTCTTGGACCAAATCTCTCTTCGTTGGTCTCAAACTTCTCCACATGGTTTATTGTGTCATATTACATCAATCTTTGCAAGACATTTGGCTTCGGTCCACTTTGAAGCTAGTCGAAACGAAGAAAGACCAAAATGGACGAACTTGGTGAAGTTGGATGATTCTTGGACCAAATCTCTCTTCGTTGGTCTCAAACTTCTCCACATGGTTTATTGTGTCATATTACATCAATCTTTGCAAGACATTTGGCTTCGGTCCACTTTGAAGCTAGTCGAAACGAAGAAAGACCAAAATGGACGAACTTGGTGAAGTTGGATGATTCTTGGACCAAATCTCTCTTCGTTGGTCTCAAACTTCTCCACATGGTTTATTGTGTCATATTACATCAATCTTTGCAAGACATTTGGCTTCGGTCCACTTTGAAGCTAGTCGAAACGAAGAAAGACCAAAATGGACGAACTTGGTGAAGTTGGATGATTCTTGGACCAAATCTCTCTTCGTTGGTCTCAAACTTCTCCACATGGTTTATTGTGTCATATTACATCAATCTTTGCAAGACATTTGGCTTCGGTCCACTTTGAAGCTAGTCGAAACGAAGAAAGACCAAAATGGACGAACTTGGTGAAGTTGGATGATTCTTGGACCAAATCTCTCTTCGTTGGTCTCAAACTTCTCCACATGGTTTATTGTGTCATATTACATCAATCTTTGCAAGACATTTGGCTTCGGTCCACTTTGAAGCTAGTCGAAACGAAGAAAGACCAAAATGGACGAACTTGGTGAAGTTGGATGATTCTTGGACCAAATCTCTCTTCGTTGGTCTCAAACTTCTCCACATGGTTTATTGTGTCATATTACATCAATCTTTGCAAGACATTTGGCTTCGGTCCACTTTGAAGCTAGTCGAAACGAAGAAAGACCAAAATGGACGAACTTGGTGAAGTTGGATGATTCTTGGACCAAATCTCTCTTCGTTGGTCTCAAACTTCTCCACATGGTTTATTGTGTCATATTACATCAATCTTTGCAAGACATTTGGCTTCGGTCCACTTTGAAGCTAGTCGAAACGAAGAAAGACCAAAATGGACGAACTTGGTGAAGTTGGATGATTCTTGGACCAAATCTCTCTTCGTTGGTCTCAAACTTCTCCACATGGTTTATTGTGTCATATTACATCAATCTTTGCAAGACATTTGGCTTCGGTCCACTTTGAAGCTAGTCGAAACGAAGAAAGACCAAAATGGACGAACTTGGTGAAGTTGGATGATTCTTGGACCAAATCTCTCTTCGTTGGTCTCAAACTTCTCCACATGGTTTATTGTGTCATATTACATCAATCTTTGCAAGACATTTGGCTTCGGTCCACTTTGAAGCTAGTCGAAACGAAGAAAGACCAAAATGGACGAACTTGGTGAAGTTGGATGATTCTTGGACCAAATCTCTCTTCGTTGGTCTCAAACTTCTCCACATGGTTTATTGTGTCATATTACATCAATCTTTGCAAGACATTTGGCTTCGGTCCACTTTGAAGCTAGTCGAAACGAAGAAAGACCAAAATGGACGAACTTGGTGAAGTTGGATGATTCTTGGACCAAATCTCTCTTCGTTGGTCTCAAACTTCTCCACATGGTTTATTGTGTCATATTACATCAATCTTTGCAAGACATTTGGCTTCGGTCCACTTTGAAGCTAGTCGAAACGAAGAAAGACCAAAATGGACGAACTTGGTGAAGTTGGATGATTCTTGGACCAAATCTCTCTTCGTTGGTCTCAAACTTCTCCACATGGTTTATTGTGTCATATTACATCAATCTTTGCAAGACATTTGGCTTCGGTCCACTTTGAAGCTAGTCGAAACGAAGAAAGACCAAAATGGACGAACTTGGTGAAGTTGGATGATTCTTGGACCAAATCTCTCTTCGTTGGTCTCAAACTTCTCCACATGGTTTATTGTGTCATATTACATCAATCTTTGCAAGACATTTGGCTTCGGTCCACTTTGAAGCTAGTCGAAACGAAGAAAGACCAAAATGGACGAACTTGGTGAAGTTGGATGATTCTTGGACCAAATCTCTCTTCGTTGGTCTCAAACTTCTCCACATGGTTTATTGTGTCATATTACATCAATCTTTGCAAGACATTTGGCTTCGGTCCACTTTGAAGCTAGTCGAAACGAAGAAAGACCAAAATGGACGAACTTGGTGAAGTTGGATGATTCTTGGACCAAATCTCTCTTCGTTGGTCTCAAACTTCTCCACATGGTTTATTGTGTCATATTACATCAATCTTTGCAAGACATTTGGCTTCGGTCCACTTTGAAGCTAGTCGAAACGAAGAAAGACCAAAATGGACGAACTTGGTGAAGTTGGATGATTCTTGGACCAAATCTCTCTTCGTTGGTCTCAAACTTCTCCACATGGTTTATTGTGTCATATTACATCAATCTTTGCAAGACATTTGGCTTCGGTCCACTTTGAAGCTAGTCGAAACGAAGAAAGACCAAAATGGACGAACTTGGTGAAGTTGGATGATTCTTGGACCAAATCTCTCTTCGTTGGTCTCAAACTTCTCCACATGGTTTATTGTGTCATATTACATCAATCTTTGCAAGACATTTGGCTTCGGTCCACTTTGAAGCTAGTCGAAACGAAGAAAGACCAAAATGGACGAACTTGGTGAAGTTGGATGATTCTTGGACCAAATCTCTCTTCGTTGGTCTCAAACTTCTCCACATGGTTTATTGTGTCATATTACATCAATCTTTGCAAGACATTTGGCTTCGGTCCACTTTGAAGCTAGTCGAAACGAAGAAAGACCAAAATGGACGAACTTGGTGAAGTTGGATGATTCTTGGACCAAATCTCTCTTCGTTGGTCTCAAACTTCTCCACATGGTTTATTGTGTCATATTACATCAATCTTTGCAAGACATTTGGCTTCGGTCCACTTTGAAGCTAGTCGAAACGAAGAAAGACCAAAATGGACGAACTTGGTGAAGTTGGATGATTCTTGGACCAAATCTCTCTTCGTTGGTCTCAAACTTCTCCACATGGTTTATTGTGTCATATTACATCAATCTTTGCAAGACATTTGGCTTCGGTCCACTTTGAAGCTAGTCGAAACGAAGAAAGACCAAAATGGACGAACTTGGTGAAGTTGGATGATTCTTGGACCAAATCTCTCTTCGTTGGTCTCAAACTTCTCCACATGGTTTATTGTGTCATATTACATCAATCTTTGCAAGACATTTGGCTTCGGTCCACTTTGAAGCTAGTCGAAACGAAGAAAGACCAAAATGGACGAACTTGGTGAAGTTGGATGATTCTTGGACCAAATCTCTCTTCGTTGGTCTCAAACTTCTCCACATGGTTTATTGTGTCATATTACATCAATCTTTGCAAGACATTTGGCTTCGGTCCACTTTGAAGCTAGTCGAAACGAAGAAAGACCAAAATGGACGAACTTGGTGAAGTTGGATGATTCTTGGACCAAATCTCTCTTCGTTGGTCTCAAACTTCTCCACATGGTTTATTGTGTCATATTACATCAATCTTTGCAAGACATTTGGCTTCGGTCCACTTTGAAGCTAGTCGAAACGAAGAAAGACCAAAATGGACGAACTTGGTGAAGTTGGATGATTCTTGGACCAAATCTCTCTTCGTTGGTCTCAAACTTCTCCACATGGTTTATTGTGTCATATTACATCAATCTTTGCAAGACATTTGGCTTCGGTCCACTTTGAAGCTAGTCGAAACGAAGAAAGACCAAAATGGACGAACTTGGTGAAGTTGGATGATTCTTGGACCAAATCTCTCTTCGTTGGTCTCAAACTTCTCCACATGGTTTATTGTGTCATATTACATCAATCTTTGCAAGACATTTGGCTTCGGTCCACTTTGAAGCTAGTCGAAACGAAGAAAGACCAAAATGGACGAACTTGGTGAAGTTGGATGATTCTTGGACCAAATCTCTCTTCGTTGGTCTCAAACTTCTCCACATGGTTTATTGTGTCATATTACATCAATCTTTGCAAGACATTTGGCTTCGGTCCACTTTGAAGCTAGTCGAAACGAAGAAAGACCAAAATGGACGAACTTGGTGAAGTTGGATGATTCTTGGACCAAATCTCTCTTCGTTGGTCTCAAACTTCTCCACATGGTTTATTGTGTCATATTACATCAATCTTTGCAAGACATTTGGCTTCGGTCCACTTTGAAGCTAGTCGAAACGAAGAAAGACCAAAATGGACGAACTTGGTGAAGTTGGATGATTCTTGGACCAAATCTCTCTTCGTTGGTCTCAAACTTCTCCACATGGTTTATTGTGTCATATTACATCAATCTTTGCAAGACATTTGGCTTCGGTCCACTTTGAAGCTAGTCGAAACGAAGAAAGACCAAAATGGACGAACTTGGTGAAGTTGGATGATTCTTGGACCAAATCTCTCTTCGTTGGTCTCAAACTTCTCCACATGGTTTATTGTGTCATATTACATCAATCTTTGCAAGACATTTGGCTTCGGTCCACTTTGAAGCTAGTCGAAACGAAGAAAGACCAAAATGGACGAACTTGGTGAAGTTGGATGATTCTTGGACCAAATCTCTCTTCGTTGGTCTCAAACTTCTCCACATGGTTTATTGTGTCATATTACATCAATCTTTGCAAGACATTTGGCTTCGGTCCACTTTGAAGCTAGTCGAAACGAAGAAAGACCAAAATGGACGAACTTGGTGAAGTTGGATGATTCTTGGACCAAATCTCTCTTCGTTGGTCTCAAACTTCTCCACATGGTTTATTGTGTCATATTACATCAATCTTTGCAAGACATTTGGCTTCGGTCCACTTTGAAGCTAGTCGAAACGAAGAAAGACCAAAATGGACGAACTTGGTGAAGTTGGATGATTCTTGGACCAAATCTCTCTTCGTTGGTCTCAAACTTCTCCACATGGTTTATTGTGTCATATTACATCAATCTTTGCAAGACATTTGGCTTCGGTCCACTTTGAAGCTAGTCGAAACGAAGAAAGACCAAAATGGACGAACTTGGTGAAGTTGGATGATTCTTGGACCAAATCTCTCTTCGTTGGTCTCAAACTTCTCCACATGGTTTATTGTGTCATATTACATCAATCTTTGCAAGACATTTGGCTTCGGTCCACTTTGAAGCTAGTCGAAACGAAGAAAGACCAAAATGGACGAACTTGGTGAAGTTGGATGATTCTTGGACCAAATCTCTCTTCGTTGGTCTCAAACTTCTCCACATGGTTTATTGTGTCATATTACATCAATCTTTGCAAGACATTTGGCTTCGGTCCACTTTGAAGCTAGTCGAAACGAAGAAAGACCAAAATGGACGAACTTGGTGAAGTTGGATGATTCTTGGACCAAATCTCTCTTCGTTGGTCTCAAACTTCTCCACATGGTTTATTGTGTCATATTACATCAATCTTTGCAAGACATTTGGCTTCGGTCCACTTTGAAGCTAGTCGAAACGAAGAAAGACCAAAATGGACGAACTTGGTGAAGTTGGATGATTCTTGGACCAAATCTCTCTTCGTTGGTCTCAAACTTCTCCACATGGTTTATTGTGTCATATTACATCAATCTTTGCAAGACATTTGGCTTCGGTCCACTTTGAAGCTAGTCGAAACGAAGAAAGACCAAAATGGACGAACTTGGTGAAGTTGGATGATTCTTGGACCAAATCTCTCTTCGTTGGTCTCAAACTTCTCCACATGGTTTATTGTGTCATATTACATCAATCTTTGCAAGACATTTGGCTTCGGTCCACTTTGAAGCTAGTCGAAACGAAGAAAGACCAAAATGGACGAACTTGGTGAAGTTGGATGATTCTTGGACCAAATCTCTCTTCGTTGGTCTCAAACTTCTCCACATGGTTTATTGTGTCATATTACATCAATCTTTGCAAGACATTTGGCTTCGGTCCACTTTGAAGCTAGTCGAAACGAAGAAAGACCAAAATGGACGAACTTGGTGAAGTTGGATGATTCTTGGACCAAATCTCTCTTCGTTGGTCTCAAACTTCTCCACATGGTTTATTGTGTCATATTACATCAATCTTTGCAAGACATTTGGCTTCGGTCCACTTTGAAGCTAGTCGAAACGAAGAAAGACCAAAATGGACGAACTTGGTGAAGTTGGATGATTCTTGGACCAAATCTCTCTTCGTTGGTCTCAAACTTCTCCACATGGTTTATTGTGTCATATTACATCAATCTTTGCAAGACATTTGGCTTCGGTCCACTTTGAAGCTAGTCGAAACGAAGAAAGACCAAAATGGACGAACTTGGTGAAGTTGGATGATTCTTGGACCAAATCTCTCTTCGTTGGTCTCAAACTTCTCCACATGGTTTATTGTGTCATATTACATCAATCTTTGCAAGACATTTGGCTTCGGTCCACTTTGAAGCTAGTCGAAACGAAGAAAGACCAAAATGGACGAACTTGGTGAAGTTGGATGATTCTTGGACCAAATCTCTCTTCGTTGGTCTCAAACTTCTCCACATGGTTTATTGTGTCATATTACATCAATCTTTGCAAGACATTTGGCTTCGGTCCACTTTGAAGCTAGTCGAAACGAAGAAAGACCAAAATGGACGAACTTGGTGAAGTTGGATGATTCTTGGACCAAATCTCTCTTCGTTGGTCTCAAACTTCTCCACATGGTTTATTGTGTCATATTACATCAATCTTTGCAAGACATTTGGCTTCGGTCCACTTTGAAGCTAGTCGAAACGAAGAAAGACCAAAATGGACGAACTTGGTGAAGTTGGATGATTCTTGGACCAAATCTCTCTTCGTTGGTCTCAAACTTCTCCACATGGTTTATTGTGTCATATTACATCAATCTTTGCAAGACATTTGGCTTCGGTCCACTTTGAAGCTAGTCGAAACGAAGAAAGACCAAAATGGACGAACTTGGTGAAGTTGGATGATTCTTGGACCAAATCTCTCTTCGTTGGTCTCAAACTTCTCCACATGGTTTATTGTGTCATATTACATCAATCTTTGCAAGACATTTGGCTTCGGTCCACTTTGAAGCTAGTCGAAACGAAGAAAGACCAAAATGGACGAACTTGGTGAAGTTGGATGATTCTTGGACCAAATCTCTCTTCGTTGGTCTCAAACTTCTCCACATGGTTTATTGTGTCATATTACATCAATCTTTGCAAGACATTTGGCTTCGGTCCACTTTGAAGCTAGTCGAAACGAAGAAAGACCAAAATGGACGAACTTGGTGAAGTTGGATGATTCTTGGACCAAATCTCTCTTCGTTGGTCTCAAACTTCTCCACATGGTTTATTGTGTCATATTACATCAATCTTTGCAAGACATTTGGCTTCGGTCCACTTTGAAGCTAGTCGAAACGAAGAAAGACCAAAATGGACGAACTTGGTGAAGTTGGATGATTCTTGGACCAAATCTCTCTTCGTTGGTCTCAAACTTCTCCACATGGTTTATTGTGTCATATTACATCAATCTTTGCAAGACATTTGGCTTCGGTCCACTTTGAAGCTAGTCGAAACGAAGAAAGACCAAAATGGACGAACTTGGTGAAGTTGGATGATTCTTGGACCAAATCTCTCTTCGTTGGTCTCAAACTTCTCCACATGGTTTATTGTGTCATATTACATCAATCTTTGCAAGACATTTGGCTTCGGTCCACTTTGAAGCTAGTCGAAACGAAGAAAGACCAAAATGGACGAACTTGGTGAAGTTGGATGATTCTTGGACCAAATCTCTCTTCGTTGGTCTCAAACTTCTCCACATGGTTTATTGTGTCATATTACATCAATCTTTGCAAGACATTTGGCTTCGGTCCACTTTGAAGCTAGTCGAAACGAAGAAAGACCAAAATGGACGAACTTGGTGAAGTTGGATGATTCTTGGACCAAATCTCTCTTCGTTGGTCTCAAACTTCTCCACATGGTTTATTGTGTCATATTACATCAATCTTTGCAAGACATTTGGCTTCGGTCCACTTTGAAGCTAGTCGAAACGAAGAAAGACCAAAATGGACGAACTTGGTGAAGTTGGATGATTCTTGGACCAAATCTCTCTTCGTTGGTCTCAAACTTCTCCACATGGTTTATTGTGTCATATTACATCAATCTTTGCAAGACATTTGGCTTCGGTCCACTTTGAAGCTAGTCGAAACGAAGAAAGACCAAAATGGACGAACTTGGTGAAGTTGGATGATTCTTGGACCAAATCTCTCTTCGTTGGTCTCAAACTTCTCCACATGGTTTATTGTGTCATATTACATCAATCTTTGCAAGACATTTGGCTTCGGTCCACTTTGAAGCTAGTCGAAACGAAGAAAGACCAAAATGGACGAACTTGGTGAAGTTGGATGATTCTTGGACCAAATCTCTCTTCGTTGGTCTCAAACTTCTCCACATGGTTTATTGTGTCATATTACATCAATCTTTGCAAGACATTTGGCTTCGGTCCACTTTGAAGCTAGTCGAAACGAAGAAAGACCAAAATGGACGAACTTGGTGAAGTTGGATGATTCTTGGACCAAATCTCTCTTCGTTGGTCTCAAACTTCTCCACATGGTTTATTGTGTCATATTACATCAATCTTTGCAAGACATTTGGCTTCGGTCCACTTTGAAGCTAGTCGAAACGAAGAAAGACCAAAATGGACGAACTTGGTGAAGTTGGATGATTCTTGGACCAAATCTCTCTTCGTTGGTCTCAAACTTCTCCACATGGTTTATTGTGTCATATTACATCAATCTTTGCAAGACATTTGGCTTCGGTCCACTTTGAAGCTAGTCGAAACGAAGAAAGACCAAAATGGACGAACTTGGTGAAGTTGGATGATTCTTGGACCAAATCTCTCTTCGTTGGTCTCAAACTTCTCCACATGGTTTATTGTGTCATATTACATCAATCTTTGCAAGACATTTGGCTTCGGTCCACTTTGAAGCTAGTCGAAACGAAGAAAGACCAAAATGGACGAACTTGGTGAAGTTGGATGATTCTTGGACCAAATCTCTCTTCGTTGGTCTCAAACTTCTCCACATGGTTTATTGTGTCATATTACATCAATCTTTGCAAGACATTTGGCTTCGGTCCACTTTGAAGCTAGTCGAAACGAAGAAAGACCAAAATGGACGAACTTGGTGAAGTTGGATGATTCTTGGACCAAATCTCTCTTCGTTGGTCTCAAACTTCTCCACATGGTTTATTGTGTCATATTACATCAATCTTTGCAAGACATTTGGCTTCGGTCCACTTTGAAGCTAGTCGAAACGAAGAAAGACCAAAATGGACGAACTTGGTGAAGTTGGATGATTCTTGGACCAAATCTCTCTTCGTTGGTCTCAAACTTCTCCACATGGTTTATTGTGTCATATTACATCAATCTTTGCAAGACATTTGGCTTCGGTCCACTTTGAAGCTAGTCGAAACGAAGAAAGACCAAAATGGACGAACTTGGTGAAGTTGGATGATTCTTGGACCAAATCTCTCTTCGTTGGTCTCAAACTTCTCCACATGGTTTATTGTGTCATATTACATCAATCTTTGCAAGACATTTGGCTTCGGTCCACTTTGAAGCTAGTCGAAACGAAGAAAGACCAAAATGGACGAACTTGGTGAAGTTGGATGATTCTTGGACCAAATCTCTCTTCGTTGGTCTCAAACTTCTCCACATGGTTTATTGTGTCATATTACATCAATCTTTGCAAGACATTTGGCTTCGGTCCACTTTGAAGCTAGTCGAAACGAAGAAAGACCAAAATGGACGAACTTGGTGAAGTTGGATGATTCTTGGACCAAATCTCTCTTCGTTGGTCTCAAACTTCTCCACATGGTTTATTGTGTCATATTACATCAATCTTTGCAAGACATTTGGCTTCGGTCCACTTTGAAGCTAGTCGAAAACGAAGAAAGACCAAAATGGACGAACTTGGTGAAGTTGGATGATTCTTGGACCAAATCTCTCTTCGTTGGTCTCAAACTTCTCCACATGGTTTATTGTGTCATATTACATCAATCTTTGCAAGACATTTGGCTTCGGTCCACTTTGAAGCTAGTCGAAACGAAGAAAGACCAAAATGGACGAACTTGGTGAAGTTGGATGATTCTTGGACCAAATCTCTCTTCGTTGGTCTCAAACTTCTCCACATGGTTTATTGTGTCATATTACATCAATCTTTGCAAGACATTTGGCTTCGGTCCACTTTGAAGCTAGTCGAAACGAAGAAAGACCAAAATGGACGAACTTGGTGAAGTTGGATGATTCTTGGACCAAATCTCTCTTCGTTGGTCTCAAACTTCTCCACATGGTTTATTGTGTCATATTACATCAATCTTTGCAAGACATTTGGCTTCGGTCCACTTTGAAGCTAGTCGAAACGAAGAAAGACCAAAATGGACGAACTTGGTGAAGTTGGATGATTCTTGGACCAAATCTCTCTTCGTTGGTCTCAAACTTCTCCACATGGTTTATTGTGTCATATTACATCAATCTTTGCAAGACATTTGGCTTCGGTCCACTTTGAAGCTAGTCGAAACGAAGAAAGACCAAAATGGACGAACTTGGTGAAGTTGGATGATTCTTGGACCAAATCTCTCTTCGTTGGTCTCAAACTTCTCCACATGGTTTATTGTGTCATATTACATCAATCTTTGCAAGACATTTGGCTTCGGTCCACTTTGAAGCTAGTCGAAACGAAGAAAGACCAAAATGGACGAACTTGGTGAAGTTGGATGATTCTTGGACCAAATCTCTCTTCGTTGGTCTCAAACTTCTCCACATGGTTTATTGTGTCATATTACATCAATCTTTGCAATTCATTTGGCTTCGGTCCACTTTGAAGCTAGTCGAAACGAAGAAAGACCAAAATGGACGAACTTGGTGAAGTTGGATGATTCTTGGACCAAATCTCTCTTCGTTGGTCTCAAACTTCTCCACATGGTTTATTGTGTCATATTACATCAATCTTTGCAAGACATTTGGCTTCGGTCCACTTTGAAGCTAGTCGAAACGAAGAAAGACCAAAATGGACGAACTTGGTGAAGTTGGATGATTCTTGGACCAAATCTCTCTTCGTTGGTCTCAAACTTCTCCACATGGTTTATTGTGTCATATTACATCAATCTTTGCAAGACATTTGGCTTCGGTCCACTTTGAAGCTAGTGAAACGAAGAAAGACCAAAATGGACGAACTTGGTGAAGTTGGATGATTCTTGGACCAAATCTCTCTTCGTTGGTCTCAAACTTCTCCACATGGTTTATTGTGTCATATTACATCAATCTTTGCAATTCATTTGGCTTCGGTCCACTTTGAAGCTAGTCGAAACGAAGAAAGACCAAAATGGACGAACTTGGTGAAGTTGGATGATTCTTGGACCAAATCTCTCTTCGTTGGTCTCAAACTTCTCCACATGGTTTATTGTGTCATATTACATCAATCTTTGCAAGACATTTGGCTTCGGTCCACTTTGAAGCAAGTCGAAACGAAGAAAGACCAAAATGGACGAACTTGGTGAAGTTGGATGATTCTTGGACCAAATCTCTCTTCGTTGGTCTCAAACTTCTCCACATGGTTTATTGTGTCATATTACATCAATCTTTGCAAGACATTTGGCTTCGGTCCACTTTGAAGCTAGTCGAAACGAAGAAAGACCAAAATGGACGAACTTGGTGAAGTTGGATGATTCTTGGACCAAATCTCTCTTCGTTGGTCTCAAACTTCTCCACATGGTTTATTTGTTCATATTACATCAATCTTTGCAAGACATTTGGCTTCGGTCCACTTTGAAGCTAGTCGAAACGAAGAAAGACCAAAATGGACGAACTTGGTGAAGTTGGATGATTCTTGGACCAAATCTCTCTTCGTTGGTCTCAAACTTCTCCACATGGTTTATTGTGTCATATTACATCAATCTTTGCAAGACATTTGGCTTCGGTCCACTTTGAAGCTAGTCGAAACGAAGAAAGACCAAAATGGACGAACTTGGTGAAGTTGGATGATTCTTGGACCAAATCTCTCTTCGTTGGTCTCAAACTTCTCCACATGGTTTATTGTGTCATATTACATCAATCTTTGCAATTCATTTGGCTTCGGTCCACTTTGAAGCTAGTCGAAACGAAGAAAGACCAAAATGGACGAACTTGGTGAAGTTGGATGATTCTTGGACCAAATCTCTCTTCGTTGGTCTCAAACTTCTCCACATGGTTTATTGTGTCATATTACATCAATCTTTGCAAGACATTTGGCTTCGGTCCACTTTGAAGCTAGTCGAAACGAAGAAAGACCAAAATGGACGAACTTGGTGAAGTTGGATGATTCTTGGACCAAATCTCTCTTCGTTGGTCTCAAACTTCTCCACATGGTTTATTGTGTCATATTACATCAATCTTTGCAAGACATTTGGCTTCGGTCCACTTTGAAGCTAGTGAAAACGAAGAAAGACCAAAATGGACGAACTTGGTGAAGTTGGATGATTCTTGGACCAAATCTCTCTTCGTTGGTCTCAAACTTCTCCACATGGTTTATTGTGTCATATTACATCAATCTTTGCAAGACATTTGGCTTCGGTCCACTTTGAAGCTAGTCGAAACGAAGAAAGACCAAAATGGACGAACTTGGTGAAGTTGGATGATTCTTGGACCAAATCTCTCTTCGTTGGTCTCAAACTTCTCCACATGGTTTATTGTGTCATATTACATCAATCTTTGCAAGACATTTGGCTTCGGTCCACTTTGAAGCTAGTCGAAACGAAGAAAGACCAAAATGGACGAACTTGGTGAAGTTGGATGATTCTTGGACCAAATCTCTCTTCGTTGGTCTCAAACTTCTCCACATGGTATTTTGTCATATTACATCAATCTTTGCAAGACATTTGGCTTCGGTCCACTTTGAAGCTAGTCGAAACGAAGAAAGACCAAAATGGACGAACTTGGTGAAGTTGGATGATTCTTGGACCAAATCTCTCTTCGTTGGTCTCAAACTTCTCCACATGGTTTATTGTGTCATATTACATCAATCTTTGCAAGACATTTGGCTTCGGTCCACTTTGAAGCAAGTCGAAAACGAAGAAAGACCAAAATGGACGAACTTGGTGAAGTTGGATGATTCTTGGACCAAATCTCTCTTCGTTGGTCTCAAACTTCTCCACATGGTTTATTGTGTCATATTACATCAATCTTTGCAATTCATTTGGCTTCGGTCCACTTTGAAGCTAGTCGAAACGAAGAAAGACCAAAATGGACGAACTTGGTGAAGTTGGATGATTCTTGGACCAAATCTCTCTTCGTTGGTCTCAAACTTCTCCACATGGTTTATTGTGTCATATTACATCAATCTTTGCAAGACATTTGGCTTCGGTCCACTTTGAAGCAAGTCGAAAACGAAGAAAGACCAAAATGGACGAACTTGGTGAAGTTGGATGATTCTTGGACCAAATCTCTCTTCGTTGGTCTCAAACTTCTCCACATGGTTTATTGTGTCATATTACATCAATCTTTGCAAGACATTTGGCTTCGGTCCACTTTGAAGTAAGTGAAAACGAAGAAAGACCAAAATGGACGAACTTGGTGAAGTTGGATGATTCTTGGACCAAATCTCTCTTCGTTGGTCTCAAACTTCTCCACATGGTTTATTGTGTCATATTACATCAATCTTTGCAAGACATTTGGCTTCGGTCCACTTTGAAGCTAGTCGAAACGAAGAAAGACCAAAATGGACGAACTTGGTGAAGTTGGATGATTCTTGGACCAAATCTCTCTTCGTTGGTCTCAAACTTCTCCACATGGTTTTTTGTCATATTACATCAATCTTTGCAAGACATTTGGCTTCGGTCCACTTTGAAGCTAGTCGAAACGAAGAAAGACCAAAATGGACGAACTTGGTGAAGTTGGATGATTCTTGGACCAAATCTCTCTTCGTTGGTCTCAAACTTCTCCACATGGTTTATTGTGTCATATTACATCAATCTTTGCAAGACATTTGGCTTCGGTCCACTTTGAAGCTAGTCGAAACGAAGAAAGACCAAAATGGACGAACTTGGTGAAGTTGGATGATTCTTGGACCAAATCTCTCTTCGTTGGTCTCAAACTTCTCCACATGGTTTATTGTGTCATATTACATCAATCTTTGCAAGACATTTGGCTTCGGTCCACTTTGAAGCTAGTGAAACGAAGAAAGACCAAAATGGACGAACTTGGTGAAGTTGGATGATTCTTGGACCAAATCTCTCTTCGTTGGTCTCAAACTTCTCCACATGGTTTATTGTGTCATATTACATCAATCTTTGCAAGACATTTGGCTTCGGTCCACTTTGAAGCAAGTGAAAACGAAGAAAGACCAAAATGGACGAACTTGGTGAAGTTGGATGATTCTTGGACCAAATCTCTCTTCGTTGGTCTCAAACTTCTCCACATGGTTTATTGTGTCATATTACATCAATCTTTAAGACATTTGGCTTCGGTCCACTTTGAAGCTAGTCAAAACGAAGAAAGACCAAAATGGACGAACTTGGTGAAGTTGGATGATTCTTGGACCAAATCTCTCTTCGTGGGTCTCAAACTTCTCCACATGGTTTATTGTGTCATATTACATCAATCTTTGCAAGACATTTGGCTTCGGTCCACTTTGAAGCTAGTCGAAACGAAGAAAGACCAAAATGGACGAACTTGGTGAAGTTGGATGATTCTTGGACCAAATCTCTCTTGGTCGTCTCAAACTTCTCCACATGAAGTATTTTTGTAATCTTACATCAATCTATGCAAGACATTTGGCTTCGGTCCACTTTGAAGCTAGTCGAAGCGAAGAAAGACCAAAAACGGACGAACTTGGTGAAGTTGGATGATTCTTG